>CABEEJ010005556.1:0-48774 GCA_901482245.1 Timema douglasi | reverse complement strand
CAGCTGTGGTTCCCTGGATAGTTTTTACTGTCCATATTAAGTGAAAAAACAACCTATATCAGATTATTATTAAGGTAGGACCAGCTGTGATTCCCTGGCTAGTTTTTACTGTCCATATTGAGTGACCAAACAAACTAGATCAGATTATGACTAAGGTAGCACTAGCTGTGATTCCCCGGCTAGTTTTTACTGTGCATATTGTGTGACCTTACAACCTATATCAGATTATGATTAAGGTAGGACCAGCTGTGATTCCCTAGCTAGTTTTACTGTCCATATTGAGTGCCTAAACAACCTATATCAGATTATGATTAAGGTAGGACCAACTGTGATTCTCTGGCTAGTTTTACTGTCCTTATTAAGTGACCAAACAACCTATATTAGATTATGATTAATGTAGGACCAGCTGTGATTCCCTGGATAGTTTTTACTGTCCATATTAAGTGACCAAACAACCTATATAAGATTATGATTAAGGTAAGACCAGCTGTGATTACCTGGCTATTTTTTACTGTCCATATTAAGTGTAAAAACAACCTATATCAGATTATGATTAAGGTAGGACCATCTGTGATTCCCTGGCTTGTTTTTCTGTCCATATTTGTGACCAAACAACCTATATCAGATTATAATTAAGATAGGTCCAGCTGTGATTCCCTGGCCAGTCTTTATTGTACACATTGTGGGACCAAACAACCTACATAAAATTAGAATCAAATTTTGTCCATCTGTGTTTTCCTGGTTAGTCATTATTGTCAAAATTTTGTGATTTTAAAACCAATAAAACATTAGTATTTAATTTTTACCTGGTGAGATTCTTTAGCTAGTCCTTATTATTAATATTTTGTAACCTTACAACCTATATAACATTAGGATTCAGTTAGTACCAGCTGTGAATTTATTACAAGTACTCATTGTCCAAATTGAGTCAAATTACAACATACATAGCATTAGGAGATATTTTGGATCAAATATGATTCTTTGGCTAGTTATTATTGTTAATATTGTGTGAAATTACAACCTGTATAGTATTAGGATATATGTTACACCAAATATGATTCTCTGGCTAGTTATTATTGTTAATATTGTGTGACATTACAACCTGTATAGCATTAGGATACATGTTGGACCAAATATGATTCTTTGGCTAGTAATTATTGTTAATATTGTGTGACATTACAACCTGTATAGCATTAAGATACATGCTGCACCAAATATGATTCTTTGGTTATTTATTATTATCTAAATTGTGTGACATTACAACCTATATAACAGGATTAAATTAATAGCACCTTTTAATTCATAACTAATCTTCAATATCCAGATTGTGTAAACTTCCAACATATACAACATTAAGATTCAAGTAGGACCAATTATTATTCCCTAGTTAGTGCTCATTGACCAAATTGTGTGACCTTACATCCTATATAACGTTAGGATTAATGTTGGACCAAATATGATTCTTTGGCTAGTTATTATTGTCTAATTTATTTGTGTAACCTTACAAACTATATAATAGTGATATTCATTTAGGACCATATCTGATTCCCTAGATAGTCCTTATTAAAGTTTTATAACATTACATCCTATATAGTAATAGGATTCAAGTAATACCAACTGTGATTTATAAATATTTGTTTCATCTGAAATTATTATGTAAATATAATAGTCGCTATTCTATAATTTTTAAATTAAATTTACCTCACCTCTATTATTACTTTAATAAAGTATATTATTGCAACACTTTAATTAGTTACTACATTAGAATATACAAGAACACTACATCATTTCAGGAGTTTATGTTTATGATAGCTGTATAAGTGTTCTGATAAATGCTAAATCACATTGTTATCTTTGAAATAAAACATATGTTAGTTAAGTATTTAAAATAAATGAAAGAATTAATTAAACAAATGGCAACCACTTAATTCCTTGTGGAAACACATTCCCTTTCTATTAGTGCACTACGAATATTTGAATAGGATTTTAAAAATCCAATATTTTGGTAATATTGGTAAGTTATCTAGACGGCATGAGCACCGATTGATATTCACGCAAAACGAATTAAATAGTTTAATCTATCAACAGACAATCCATAAAAATTCATATATATCTCATAGTGATTAATCTAATACACGCAATCATATGAAGTATGGTTTAAAATATTATAAATATATTAAAACAAAGTATATAATGTTGTGAAGGACAAACAAAGTTTTAATTTTAATTTTATAAAAAACATTTATGAGAAAACTTGGTGATAAACTACTATTTTTTTACTTTGGAGAATAAAACACAGCTTGTGAATTCATTATAGCCAGCCTCAATGATGTCAGGACCCTAATTAAGAAAGATTTAAAATATTTACTCTTGGAAAATCAATTGTGTGGATTTTTAGCAAATGGCCCATTATAACAGTGAGACTCAATTAGGTATTTATAAGAGTCTCTGCTTAGCCCTGATTGTCCTAATGTGTTGACCTACTTACAGATAGTATAACAGTGAGGCATAAGAAAGCCTATGCCTAATTTCTGGTTACTCCTTATGGTCCAAATGTATTGACCAACTTACAGGTAGTGTAACAGTGAGACCCAAGTAGATCCATGTCTCACTTTCTGGTTAGTCCTGATTGTCCTAATGTGTGGAACAACCTACAGATAGTATAGCAGTTAGACCAAGTTAGGCCTATGCCCCACACTCTGGCTAGCTCATATGGATCAAATTTGACCTACTACACCCAGTAAGAGACTCAGACACAAGTAGGCCTATATTTCGTTCTTTGATTGTCCAAATTTGACCTACTCACAGCCAATACAATAATGAGACAGAGTAGGTACATGACAACTATCTGGTTGGATCTCATTGCATAAATTTGACCTACCTACTGTCAGTACAACAGTGAGACCCAAGTAGACCCATCTTAAGTTTCTAATTGTCTAAATTGACCTACTTACAGCCAGTACAACAATGTGACCCAAGTAGGCCCGTCATAATTATCTGGTTGGACATCATTGTATAATTCTAAACTTCTTACATCCAATACAACAATGTGACCTAAGTAGACACATCATAATTCTTTGGTTGGACCTCATTGTCTAAATTTTACCTACTTACAGCCAGTGCAACAGTAAGACGCAAGTAGGCCCATCTTAAATATATAATTGTCTTAATCTAACCTACTTACAGCCAATACATAAGTGAGACCTAAGTAGGCCCATCATAATTATCTGGTTAGACCTCACTGTATAATTTGACCTACTTACATCCATTACAGCAATGAGATCCAGGTAGGCCCATCATAATTCTCTGGTTGGACCTCATTGCCTAAATTTGACCTACTTATAGCCAGTGCAACAGTGAGACCCAAGTAGGCCCATCTTAAATATTTAATTGTTCTAATCTAACCTACTTACAGCCAGTACTACATTGAGACCCAAATAGGTCCATCATAATTCTCTGGTTAGACCTCACAGTCTAATTTTACCTAGTTAAAGCCAGTACAACAATGATACCAAAGTAGGCCCATTATAATTATCTGATTGGGCTCCATTGTATAAATTTTACCTACTTACATCCATTACAACAATGAGATCCAAGTAGGCCCATCATAATTATCTGGTTGGACCTCATTGTCTAAATTTGACCTACTGACAGCTAGTGCAACAGTGAGATACAAATAGGCCCATCTTAAATATTTAATTGTGTTAATTTAACCTACTTACAGCCAGTACTACAGTGAGACCCAAGTAGGTCCATAATAATTATCTGGTTAGACCTCACTGTCTAATTTGACCTACTTACATCCTGTACAACAATGTGACCAAAGTAGGCCTATCATAATTCTCTGGCTAGACCTCACTGTCTAATTTGACCTACTTACATCCTGTACAACAATGTGACCCAAGCAATCCCATCATAATTCTCTGGTTGGACATTATTGTATAAATTTGACCTACTTTCATCCTGTACAACAATGTGACCAAAGTAGGCCCATCATGTTTCTATGGTTAGACCTCACTGTCTAAATTTGACCTACTTACAGACAGTGCAACAATGTGACCAAAGTAGGCCCATCATGTTTCTCTGGTTAGACCTCACTGTCTAAATTGGACCTACTTACAGACAGTGCAACAGTGACAGCCATGTAGATCCATCCCTTGCTTTTGACATGTGCCACGATTCGCCGCAGCAGGTCAACACAGAATGTTGGTTGTGGAGGTCTTAACACAAATTAAAAAAAAAGTTTTTACCAAATATACAAATTGAATATTTTTGACAGGCAGATTTTTATAAGTATCTTAAGTGGTTATATTTTGAAACACTTGTTTAAAACGTGAAAATAAAAGGTCTATGTATAGTCATTTTCATTTTTGCGCCTACTACAGATATTTCTTAGGGACTTAGTCCAAGGGAGTAACCAAGGAGATATTTTCAAACATTCAGTGATGAAATAATGTTGAATCTAATTATTTTTAAACTACCCCTAGTACATCTGTTCATGATTTGAGTGATTTAAACTTTAATCTGCAGTATTAGTAAAACACGTAGGCACTGCTGATATTTGCAGTTCAGATATTAGTTTGTTTTTAAGTTAAACTGGTTATATTCATGTCAAAATAAAATAAAATAAAATAAAATAATAATTATTAAAAAAAATTTCAATCTCAATACAATTATTTTTATCTATGAGTTTTAAGTGAGAATATTTTATATTCAAACAAATAATAATCAAAATTTACCCGAATCTCATAAAGAATTTCCAAATATAAATAAAATCGAAAAATAAACTTTAAAAAACTTTTTTCTTCTCTACAATTAAAGCATATCTGTGAATGTATTTTATGTGACCAACTCTCAAAATTATATTAATTTTCACAGTGTTTCACTTGTGTTTTATCAATATTATCATGTTAAAATAAAATTAAAAACTAAATTAAGGAAAAATATCCAAATTTATTATTCATGGTATTTTTTTTTATATAACATGTTGATGAAGTGAAATTCAAACCTTGTCATTATTAGTTTAAATGTGAGGGTAATTTACCTATAAATACTCAAAATATATACCTAACAATGAAAAAAACGTATTTTTCTCTTTAAAGCAACCTTTAGTTGCTGCAATTATCTGTAACTTGATACTTATGATCACCATCTTGGGCAGTAGCAGCTTAAACCTAGATTGCATATAATTAGCTCTTATAAGTTACAATAATAAGTTACTATCTGAAATACAGAATGATATGAATATTAAAGAGATTTATTAAAATGTCAACGAGATTAATACAAGTTTTATAAAAATAATAAAAATAACTTTTCTAAAAAAGCTGTGCATTTTTTACTACTTTGCATTGAAATATATAATAGTATTTTATTCTTAATCTAGATAGTTTTATTTAGTTTTGATGACCATTGTAATAATTTCTTAATTAAAGTTATTAATACCAGTTTGGGTGTGGCCGTGGTAGCAAAGGTATCACTCTAAAAATTGGAGTAAAAAGATGTAAAAATACTGTATTAATCTTAGTTTCCACTTACCCATTATCTATCATGATAACAGCTCCGTTGTTAATCTGGTAATACATCTTTTGGCCCGTTGTACTCATTGTAAAACCAGCAAACAATTCTTTTGCCAAAAGGATTGTTAAAACACTGCTGAGAGGTGCGTCGCTGACGTGGAAGTGAATGTTCTGGCGAAGAGGTAGAAGAATATCGATCAGCTATCTCTTATTATCGATTTCACATTGGTGATTTGTTTGAAAGGCAAAATCAGCTATATTTTGTTCTGAGTGAAAACTAACAGTTCCAATAAATAATTGTTACACTGAATAGAACTCGTAAAAATAGGATCACTTGTGTATCAACAATAATAATATTAATAAAGACAATAATTTTAATAACACCACATAAGTTTCTTAAACCGTATCGAATCGATGCGCGTTGTTCTAGGTCACTGTAGACAATCGATTTCTACCTAATAGACTAACTTGCTGTCACCAACTATAAAGAAAAATGGCGACAGGAGACTACATTATGCTCTTTTTTTTAAATGGCCGCTCTATGGCTCTCCTTCAAGGTGTAAATTAAAATAACACAAAATAATCCATGGTTTGTTTTAAATTTAAATACTATTTTTCTTGAAAACGACACAAATTTAATATGTTTAGGAAACTAACTACCTATATATCCCAACCAAGACAGAGCGTGAATAAATAATAAGTGTAAGGCATGTTCTGGTCCAACGTATGGAAACGACCTTCCCAGTCAGCTCGGATATCCAGATAACACCAGTTTTCGCTCGCCCAGAGTTATCGCTTGGGAACTTAGGAAAGAAATTTAACCCACACAAAATTTGCAGAAACCGGTGACGACTATAAACTTATTGGAAATAATATAAAGTTGGATGTTTCTATCGACTTTATCATTCGGTTCATCTCTGCATCTCCTTTTTTTCCGTTTCCTTTTTAGCATCTGCAAAACAAGCGATGGGATTAATCTTCGATGCTAGCAAGGGCTATCAGTAACGCCATAAAGAAATGAATTATAGAGGTTGAGTTTTAAGAAATTGCACCAGCATTCATATGAAGAGAAAATGGGGAAAAAAATAATGAAAAATAAATGATTGCACCTTGTGAGAGATGAAAATAAATCCTCCTGAGAGTGGGCCTTTGGAGTTATTCTGTCATCCGTTGCAAAGTTAAGCATGTTCAAAGGTTTTTTTAAATTTAATTTAAAGATAAAATGTATCTCTAAGAATTGTATATTAAAATATTCACTTTAATGGCTTGAACAACCAATCATTCACTACACATCATCTTGAACGGTAGATTTGGGTGTGCACTGGTGTTCTTCCCTAACACAACTCGATTCTAGACTTGGTAGAGTGGATATATTTTTACTTTTTTATATAAGAGTAAATAATTGTAATCACGAAAATTTTTTGCCACGAAATCATTGTGCATCTTTACGTTTTATGTGCCCTCAAACCCTAAAAAGTGGATTTTACAATTCTCTCAGTCCCAGGGCCTAGACCCGAAACAGTTTGATGAATTGTGTTCAAACTTGATAGTTATATATTATATGGCTATACCTATGAACATGTGGACTAAATATCCGGCTCATCTGGTTTTGTTTACCGTCGATGAGTATGTTGGGACTTAATGTCCCGGCTGGGCTTACTGCCGGTATTATACACTAATTTTTTTCCCACTCTCTCTCCACGTGAATATGGGTATATTTAATATACATTCTAGCTTACTTACCCGTACCGGTACCCTATTAATTAATTTACGAGTCATCAATCCTAAGGTTGGTTTGATGTGTTTCCCATCCACACGAAGCTGGAATGGCTAGTGCTGCTATCTGAAATTTTCTAGTACACGTTCTTTCTATCATATGGTGTAATATAATAGAAAGAACGTGTACTAGAAAATTTCAGAAAGTGCGATGGTTTTCCGTTGCTTTCAGCAATGGATTCCTATGACCGATCGAGAAAGAGCCTACAAATTTTGCTGGGACCGGTATTTTCGAATACCTTCCAGGGTTCCTTTTATATGTCACAATCGAAATGAGACCAACCGATTTACTTCCCCTCCTTCAATAAATAAAAATCCATCGATCCCGGCTGGGTTTGAAACCACATACATCGGGTACCTTATCACAAGACCCCCGTGGTCAACACTACCAAATTAGCAATTAAATACGTTAGTCATAATGGGTATTATTATTATTATTATTATTATTATTAGCACCGCATTTTACTAACCGTTCGGGTTATAAGCACTTACGCTGTTTAATGGCAGGGTGATTGTGAGATGGAATGAAGAACCTACAGTTTAACGTGGGATCCGAACCACGGTGGAGGCCTGGCATTCCACACATTCACAAGTTGTGATTAATACACGTCTTGNGGAGGCCTGGCATTCCACACATTCACAAGTTGTGATTAATACACGTCTTGTCAGAGGTGAAGGAAGGGTTTGGCAATCAGATAAATCTGTGCCGGGACCGATGATTGAACCCCGGACCTCTAGCACAGAAGTCTGACACCTTACCCCTAGACCGTGAGTCCCCTACGAATGGGTATTATAACGCGGTGGAAAATATAAGGAAAAATAATGAATTGCTTCAGTTCATAAATAATATTAGTGTAAGTGGCCTGCAATAGTTAGAGACAGTAATAACTAATTATGTCATCGTTTAAGATTATTTAAAACCCTACAAGGGATGTGCTGACCCTCTACAAACTATGCTTTAATTTTCTTACTTGTAGCATTTTATAGAATATACCAACATAGTTTTAAGGTTAACATTGAGCATACTTTACTCTATTATTAGATATATAATATTGTTCATCTGCGCTACACCACTCGTAGCCCAGTTTGTGGAAAGATTATCCAGTACTAATGTACCGTTGCCCAGGGGACGCCCGAATATACAAATAGTACCTCCTTTCCGTGGAGGCTCTTTTCATGTCCCGATGAGGTGAGGTGATGGTGATAGTGAGTATGAGTGTGTGGAACCTGTGGAACCAGTGGAAACAAGCCTAATTAACCCAAACCCTGGTGACCGTTGGGGTAGTTCCACTTTCGGGAAAAATACCCGAGGTACCAACAGGGAATCATAACCGGGAACTCTAAGTTCTTGACCAGTTTCACTACACAACGGGATGGTCAATATTAGGGCTAACTAATAAGTACCGATAATACCTATCAAAAGTGATGCTGATCACACGACAACATAGGAATAAGTGAAAGTAGATATAGAAACTTTTTCTAGATGCCATAGATGTCCATTTAATGTCATTCCATGTCAATATTTTCCTAAAAATAATCACTATGCTTTAAACTAAGTAAAAGTTAAATTTTCTTTCATCGTTATGGCTAGGTATTCATTCTTCCATGTAAACTAGTAAAAAAATTTAGATTAATTAACAAATTAAAACTTTTTTTACGTTTAGTAATACTGTACTTATTTTACAACATAGTGAATATATTTTTTCTTAACATATTGCTATTTTGGTAGGCTACCGTTCAATACTATACCCCAATGTGATTACGAATTAACGTAAATGACATCTATAAAAATAAGCAGGTGAATGTCCCAACATTCATCTCCTGTGCGCCTAGTTGTATGCGGCATGTTGAATGAAAAGGGGCAGAGTCAAATGCCCCTTAAAAGTGAACTGTTTTTAAAAATGCTTGCTTGATAGCGATGCTGTCCCTTAGGACTGCACGTAGCGTTCCTCCTGTTGAAGGACTCAATCTCTTCCAATGAGTGCAGCCATTTTAATCCACAGGCTGTGTGTGTCTGGTTTATACCTTGTCTATGTCCTGGTATAATTTTTCTATTTTATGAACATAATAATTAATGTTACGTTAAGATATCATTTTACAGTATATAATGTGGATATTCCGAATTGATTTAATGTTTCCATCTAATTATACTAGTTTGTTATTTTTTCTGTGATGGTCATTGCAGATATTAGTTTTTAAATGTCTAATTAGTGATTTTTGTCGTATTTGCCGTACCGAGTGAGGGTAAATCTGAGAGACCTTGCTACCTGTAAGCAAGCTTCAAGAGACAAAGGTTTTCTACCTTTTATCATCAGAAGATAGAAACTAATGAAAAGATTATCGTTTTCAATTACTTTTATACGGTGATGATTATAAAGTAAGAAGAGATGTTTTCATCCCCATTCACCATTTTCCCGACTCATCAGCCTGTGGTACACTCATTGCGAAAAGATTATGAACTCATACGATCTTAATGAGGCCTCCTTAACGTATGAATTTAAGAGAACACGAGTTAAGATCAGTATTTTTGCAATTTTTATAACAAAATTATTTTTGAATGAAATTAATACAAAAAAAAAATTGCTTCAATACATTTAGTTTAGTTTTAGACAGTAATATTAATATTTCTTCAATATATGTTTTACGGTCAAGTGAAATTTAACAATAACTTCCTCACCTCATTTAAAAAAGGTTTCTGTTCAAATATCAATATGCTCATGACAACTATTCAAGAATTGTCGAGATTAATAAATGCAGACAATTAAATTAGACGTATTTAATGAAATTATATTTCAATAATTATGTCCAACAAAAGTATTTGGTCATGAAACCGTAAAAATATTAAAATTACCTCACGTATTCCTCCACCCAAATTAAGCTATAATGTTTATTAAATATTTGAGACTAATATAATAAGCCTGTCAACGACAGGCAAACTAAACTTGAATAATTAGTCCACAACTTTAATTTGTATTATATAATGAAAAACTGGAACATCTCCCTCACCCTAAAAAAAGATTTTTGAAATAAAAAGGGGTTAAAAATAGGGCTTGCTTGAAAGATCTCTCATGATGAACACGTAATTTAAAATGTGTTTAGATAAAAAAAAGTAGGATGCAGCTCACAGATTTCCTATCTCTTTTATCTAAGAATTGAGATATTTATTTAAAAGTCGCAGGATTTACTAAACGAAATAATAAACACTGTACATAATTGAAAGATAGATTATTACATTCCACCAAAGAGCATAAATGAGATAATATAGAGGAAGATGGGGTACAGTTTAGCAAAAAATTTAAGTTTAGCGTATCTTCCATGTTTATATAACAAATGAAATGGTTATTTTTTTTAAAACATGTTGTTACTCATTGATTAATAATATAGATGTCTATTGTTTTCATTAACACATTGAATTTCACTATATTTACAGATATTTGTAAAACTGCAGTCTGTCACACCCACCCCATACCCGGGGAAAAGTGTAACACACTAAGGGGTAAAGAAAGTTGGGATCCTTTACTGATTTTATAAGATATCTGATCTCATAATCACCATCCTCATATTTCTGTTTTATAATTTTCCCCAACATAAAACACTAGTTTTTCCTGAAAACTTGACCAATACATAATCACCACCTTTTGGTTCTAGAGTTTCTGCAATTGGTTCATCATCTTCTTCAAGACAGAATATCCTCGGAGGATGTTAAGACTGGAAAGCTATCCTCGTCGTCTCTTGTGTCCAATTCTTCCCTAAACAATTTTTTGATGCTTTCTTTTCTACCTTAGTTTTATATTAGCATTTATTTGCTGTGCACGTAGTACCAAGCTTTCCTTTGCAGGTGTATCTGTTGGAATGCAATTCTTCCCTTTCTCCTTTTGTTGCAAGGTTTACTACTTTCTGCCTTTGAATAACCATGAAACATTTCAGGGCTGATGACCTGTGTAGGAATATGATAAATCTGTTTTGTTTCCGTATCCCTATTTAATATCACAGTTTCACTTACGATTATATTACCTTCTCCTGACGTGAATTATCAATTGCCAGCATTTCATTTTGATCTTCTGGGCGATCTGTAACAGCACTGCTAAGATAATCATCATCATTAAACATATTTGAGTCATTGGAAATTATAACTGTCTTTATAAAACCAGATATGATGTTTGATGGTGTCATGGAATTTTTGAGAGCTTACTCAACACATTCTGAAATTTGGTAAATATTGAGTGGAATACCAGGATGGTGCAACAGCCATGATTCTATGGCACGGTCATAATGAGAGTGAAATGAATCGAACACACTTAAACCTAGAGGTTTCATATTATTTCTGAAAGGAGGTGGAATCGTCAGTAGAGTCACTCTATTATCCTTGGCAATTTTTAAGGCTGCTAGAGCAAGATGGGTTTCATGGTTGACAAAAATTAGAGGTGCTGGATTTTCTTTCAAGAATATGAATGCTTTACAAAATGTTGCATTACCTCGGGGAAAAAGACCGCTGTTCATCCATCCAGATGGTGTAGCAAGTCCTAAGGTTCCTAGTGGTGCACCTTTGATCATGTGTTCCTTAAAGTTAATCCTTGTAAATACCATTACAGGAGAAAGTGCAGCACCAGACGCGCTGACAATGCAGCAAGTAGTGACGAGTGTGCCCTTCTCACCACTTGTAGCATTATTCAATTGTTTAACACCTTTCGGAGCGAGTATCCGTTTTGGTGTTTGTACAGTAGAGGTGCCTGTTTCATCTAAGTTATATATTCTGGTACCACCACTGAAGTTAGTGGTGCAAGATAAGACATATTTCAAGTTATAAAAAAATCCAACATTGTGTTTTTTGAAAGAAGTTGCTCTTGAGAACCTACAGGGCTCAGGTCGTCGAAGACTGAGACATGGATGTCAATCTCTGAAACTGTACAACCAGTCTATACCTGCCATTTTCTTCTCCAACCAGAACAGAGGAATTTTAGGACCATTGTGTTTACCCAGTTTAAATGCCAAACGCCGAGTTTCCACAGTATCCAATCCATAACACATTTTTGCACATTGAACAAGAAGTTGCCTTGATGTCATGTTTAGTTCATTCGTAAAAATACGACGTGAATTGTACTTTGGACACATGCGTATCTCAGATCCTTAATTTGCTTTTGCTTTTTTTTTTTTACATCTCTGAAATTTAAAAAATAGTGTTAAAATAAGAGGCCTATAGTAGTTAAGATACATTTAATTTATAATATGTTTGAAATTGTTGTGTGACTCTTGCTATTTCATGTTACTACGGAACATTGTTCAGGTTACATTCTTTGCTTCTGCTGCTTGACGTAAGCTCATCGCCTTAGATACGAGATCAACTGATGCCCTCATATCCTTTTCGGAAAATAGCCCATATCTGTTTTCCGTTTCCTATGGTTTCCTACCATTACTGCACCGGTTTTCTATAAAACATAAATCAGACATAATTTTTAGGCATATTAGTTATTATGATTATTATTAATATATGCAGTGATCTAATTTAAGTTTAAATGATTATTGCATAAAAATGAAAATTAAATATTTTTTATATTTCCACCCGACCTTTGTGTTATTTATTTTCACTCTAGGGATTTCACAATTCTTAAATATTATTTTTGTAGACTCCATTTGTATAATTTAATTTTCATTATATCTCTGTTTAAAATATTTCATAGGACATAGTGTAACACTTGGGGCGAATTATAACATTGTTATCATTACTTTGATATTATAGCTACATTATATTATTAACTTAAGGAATTGTCAAAAACACAAGATATATTAAAGAAAATACTTTACTTACTTGAAAACAAAAAAATTGTTTTAAACCAAATGCACTGCACACGTACCATTCAGCTTCACAATGGCTACTGGTGGGAAGTTTCAACATAGCTACCGTTAGGGGTTTAATTCCTGATTTCGTCATAGTTCACCCGAAATTCAAACTGTTACACTGTACCCCATGTTACACCCTGCCTCAACCTCCCCTACACTTTTAAAGAAACGTTAAGAAAAAGAGGAATGTCTCTCTCCACCAAAGAGTGTAAGAATTCATTATTTCGATTAGTTATTATTAGCTCATAAAATCTTGGTCTTATAAAAATTTATTTTTTTAAAATACTATTATTTTAATTTACTACCACTTTACAATGGTGATGTATTTCGTATCTCAAATAGTTTGGTCACCATTCTATCACCTAGGAGATACCGGAGGGTGCGTAAAGTCATACACAAACAAACATACAGTACATGTATTAGGAAATTATATATTATGTAGATTTAACGTGCACCTTATGAACGCATTGATTGTATCTGCACACGGCTTCTAAACTAACTTAGATCTTGAACAGACACAACATCCAACCCCTGGCCTAGGGATGTGTAATCGAAAGTAAATTTTCGATAACAGTAAGAATCGGTATCAAAATTTTAATCTGGGAAAAAACATATTTTTTTTTATCAAAAAATAATTTCAACTTTTGCATATTAATAATAATAATAATTGTATTTTCATATTTATTTTATCACTGAAAATTATAATGTATTAAACATATTATAGTATATTTAGGTATATCGCATATATATGTTGTATATGTTGGAACTTGGAAGGTATGTTAGATAGTATTGTATAATGGTTATTATAAAAGGATACCAGATTTCAAAGTATCTATGAAAATTTAGCTGATGGATAGTTATTTAATAGCTTAATACTATTATATAACGTCCCCAGTTTATTTAGGTGCCCGGTAACCAACCTTAACTACAACACTACCACGGCACCGTAGGGACTTACATTGTTGAGATGGACCCCGAAAGGTAGAGGATGGAATGGGTGGTTCGTGGGGAGTGAGACTCAAGTGATAGTCCAATAATGTCTATTTATTAATCGATTCAGATGACTAAACTACTACATATGTAACCGGGTAGATCTCCCGTGACGAGGGAGCAGGCACGATAGCGGGACTCGAGAAACTTCCTACAGACCCATATTGACCCTCCGGGGGGAAGAGGGTAACACACACCAGCGGATCACATTTTATTCCCTCCGTGGTTTAGTCAGTCGTTGCTAACTGCCGACTCTCTTGCACCAAGCATGGCTTCTCTTCAAATGGGGTAAAGCCCCGCCCCTACTTTTTAATCAACCAATCACTAAACATGGTATTATTACTATAACTTAAACTTGCTGATCTCAATGTGTCCAACAAGCAGAGAAGGTCCATCGGTCGCACCGTGCTCACTCGTCTACAGGATGCAATCTATTTGAGGTGTATGCTATTCTCAGCAGGATGGCAACCCAACTCTCTTGACTTCCAAGGAAATGTACAAGCATGGGTTAACATCTTGCCAGGATAAACTTTAAAATAACTATGCTCTCACAATTATAAAATTTTATAAAATAAACTAAAAATAATAGTTGAAAGCAAGGAGTGGTTATAATGAAAGTTAAGACTTAGATAAATTGAAAAATTGAGGGGGAAAAACCTTTCGAACCAGAGTCGAGAAGATTAGCACCTTACAATTATTCTCCATATTCATTTCCAATATTCTATCTATACTTAATTCCATATAACATTCAAAACTTAACTGGTTTCAATAGTAGTTTCACAACCTAATATTTTTACACCGTGCTCTTAAAAAATTTACATTTTAAAATTTGCTTTTCATACGTCTTTTAGTTTTACAAATATTTTCTCCATCTAGACCGCGTTTTTTTATTTAACATCTAGCCGTCGTAATAACACGAGTTTTTAACTACGACATAAGTAAGTTTGATTGTTTTAATAATTTCCCTTTACTAATTTATAACAGATTAATAATATTTCACCAAACTTCTTATAATAAAGTTAGTCTTAATTTATCTCAATGCCATCTTTAATTTCATTTGGCGTATCCATGATTATGGTACCATAGTATCGAAAGATGTCGGAATAAAGTAATCCAGCATTTTTCCAGTGCTGGATATAAAAACAGGAGTAATGGGACACAGACATAGACACAGACACATATAAGAATTATATTATTCTACATTAAACACTTCAATTTGAACTCTAAATATCTCGAAATCCTTCAAAAGAGGGTCCAAATCTCATAAAAATAAATTAATATAATAACGAAAGTAATAGGAGTGAGCTGTATGAGTAATAGTTTTGATTGCTGGGTGCATAAAAGAAACCCAGGGCACGCAACTCAATCCAGGTGCGGGAAGAACATGACGGTCGGTCTCCAGAAATATAATAATAATTAAAAATTGATGAAAGACAGAGATAATTTCTAAACATAAGGGTATTTTCACTAACCATAACATTAAATATATCGAAAGAAGTGCATGTATAATTGTATATGTTTATTATAAATATCAGATTTACACTTTAATACCCTTAGGGACTCTTGGAATTATGCTCTTGAGGTGACTCACGTGAGCTCGTCTAGTCACAGTAACATCGTCAACCTTCTTGAGGAGGACCGTCACGTGAGTTAAAAACTTATCCACCATCCATGGGTCACCCCACCTTGGGCACAGCTTTGCAGACCTCTTGTCCACCGCGGAGCTCAAGGGAAATTCTTTGCAGAGGACGAGGTCGCCTATTTCGTAAGGGACGGGATGCCTTCCTTTATTATACGCGTTAGTTACCCTTCTCTGCGCTCTCCTAACGTGATCCAGGGCATGCCTACACCTATCCTCATGAGCAACCCCATCATTATCTTCCAGCAACGGATGGATGTCCAAATAGCGAGAAGGAGGTGATTCAATTCCCGACCAAGGAACAAAGAAGCAGGCGAACATCCGGTAGATTCATGGAGGGTAGAGTTAAAAACCAAATTAAGAAAATCTAGCTCCTGGTCTCACCTATGTGGTGCCAGATTATTGAAAATCGTCAGGGCTATTACCAATGTTCAGTTAAACCACTCCACGTGGTTTGCCCGTGGTGATAGGGGCTGGTGGTGACATGATTGATGCCCCAACCGAAACACACATCTTTAAACGTAACAGATCTGAAGCAGGGACTATTGTCACTGACAATAATCCGGGGGACCCCAAAATATGACCAAACACGCCTACACAGTGGCGTTGACAGTAGTAGTTGCCTTCATGTTACGAAGAGGTATCAAAATTACGAATTTAGAAAAGGTGTCAACTAAAACAAGGATACAAGAGTTACCCAAGGATGAACGGGTAGTAGGCCCCACATAATCGATGGACACTTTATCCCAGACATGTTTATCAACATCGGCCGAATGAAACCCAACTCTGGAATTCTGGGTGGGCTTAGCCTTTTGACAATCCTCACCGTGGCTAACCCATTCCTTAACGTCATTAAGCAGTCCAGGCCAAAATAACACTCTTGAAACTTTCCTGAAAATTTTCAATACGCCAAGATGACCACCAAAAACAGAATCGTGAAAATACCTCAACAACATGGGGCGTATAGTCGCCGGCATAACAACCTTCTTACCTTTTCCTTTAGTATTGGTAACTACAAAAATATCCTTAAACATAGAGTATTGACCCACTTTTCCTCCCTTCAGAATCCTCTCCATGATGTTAAGATACCAGGAGTCACTACTTCCTTGATTATTCCTGATAGAGACGAAGGACTCAGGAATAGACCTAATCACAAAATATGCGGTTGTAACCTCCTCAAACCCTATAGGATTACAATCCTCCGCCATGCGGGACAAAGCATCCGCAGTCATATTGAGCTTCCCAGAAATGTGATGGGTCTTAAATTTGAACCGAGACAGTCTCCACACACATCTTCCCACCTTACCTAACTGTTTCGGATGATTCCACATCCACGCAAGCACCATGTTGTCAGTGTACAATTTGAATTCCCTCTGTTCTAAATAATCCGCAACCTGCTTGATGCCATTGACGCAGGCAAGACACTTTCTCTCAGGCCCTGTACCTCCTCTCAGCATCGGTGAGTGTCCGACTAATGAATGCCACCGGCCTGACATCCTCAGAAGTCCTTTGGGATAACACAGCACCCAGAGCTACAGCAGATGCATCAACGTGGAGAAGAAAGGTAATTGAGAAGTCGGGTATCTGTAATACTTCATGCGAGAGGAGATTCTTTTTTAAAAGGTTAAAAGCACGCGCATGCTCAGTACCCCAACAAAAAAACAACACCCTTCCTTTTTTAAGGAGTTAAGAGGCGTGGCTATCTTCGATACGCGCACATCCCAATAAAACACATAACACCCTTAAGATTCTTGGGTGGGGGATATTCAATAATGGGGCGGATGCACTCTGGATCAATGAAAAGATTTCCCGAGGAAATAACATAACCAAGATATTTAATAGATAGCCTAGCCCATGTTACCTTATCAGGATTAACAGTTAACCCAACACTGCGCAGACCACTTAACACCTCCTATAAATGCTATACATGATCATTCATAGAAGTCGCTATACACACAAATATTATCTAAATAATTGAACACAAACTTAAACTTAATATCTGATAGGACGTGATCCAGGATGCGACTCAATGCTTGCCCCCCAATGCTACAATCAAGGGGGACGCGATTGAATTCATACTGTCTCCAAGGGATGAAAAAAGCCGTATTCGTCTTCGAAGACTCAACCAGAGCACATTGCAAAAAACTAGCATTAAGGTCAATCAAACTAAACACCGTAGCCCTACCTAAATGCTGAAAGGTGGACTCGATACTCGGCATAGGGTAAGGGTTGAATTGGATTTTCTTATTAATCTTCCGATAATCCACAATTAACCTGTAGCCTTCATCTTATTAGGGATTATAAACGTGGACTAGCGAATGGAGAATTGGAGGTGCGTATGACTCCTTTACACTCTAAGTCATCGATTAACTCTATGAAGATCTTCAATTTAGGAGGGGCACAAGAGTAGGGACCGAATCTCACCCGAACGTTATACTCGACTACAATCTTATAAGGAAGTACATTACATCTTCTAACCTGGGAGCTATGACATCATAAATCCTCGAAATAATCCCATTTATTGCGTCCTCGTTATCATTCAAAAGGCACATGGGAGGTATAATAGGAGAACCACACAATGCAATTTTAGTTCTAGGGGAGAATTCAAAGGTTAATTCTCTGCGACTCAAATTAATGATAGCTCCCGTTTCCCATAAAAAATTATTTCCCAAAATAATATCATAGGGGAGGGAAGGGATACAAAACAAACTTATTTTCCAAGAAAACTCCATAATTTTAACAGATAAATTTACCCTTTCACGAGCCAGTAACAAATTACTATTCCTCACAACAAAAGGCTTAGCAGCTACCCTCTCAATGTGAATTTTTCTAGTCATTTATACTATTCAAAAACTCAGCATTAATATTTATTTATTTATATTTAGCACCGCGTCTTACTACCCATTCGGGTTATACGCTTTAAGTACTAATTACTCTAATGGATTAGGAACTGGGAAGGTTGTATTAGAGGAAGTGAACCAGCATTTGCGTGGAGGCAGAGTGGAAAACCCTCAGCATTAATAAAAGATCCACTGGAACAAGTATCCAGCAAAGCAAATCCGGGATTTGACCCGATCGTAAACTGTACAATAGGGGGAAGGGGGTTAATACGTTCGCGAACCTTACGCACAGCGGGCCCCTTTTCGACACCACGCATCATGCGTTTCCAAACTGACAATCACGTTGAAAATGCCCAAACTGGTTACAACGAAAACATTTGATTCGTGATAAGTCCTTACGTCTCCTTCGCCTTATGAGATCAAGAGGCCTCCGGGGAGGGTTATATGGCACATGATCACTGGGCCGAGCCATAGCGCAGGCTGGGGAGGTATTTGTTTGATGGAAGTTATTAAGTACTAGCGCTGGGTAGGATTCCAGATATTCTCTCTCTGCCAACAGCGAACCTTCAATATTTGATGACAATGAATATAGCTCCGACAACGTGGTTGGCTTGTTCGAAAATACAAAGTGCCTTCTAGTCAAAGGGGACACATTCTATAAAATAATCTCAACTACTTCTTCCTCAGCCAGATTGAGATGTAAGATCTCCGTGGCTTCTGAAATAGCCAAGATGAATAATCGAAATTATTCCTGAGGCCGTTGGAAACGCTGGACATTATCATTACATAGTATCTCCTTCTCTCTCTTGGAGACTAAAGACTCAAGGATCCGACCTTTTACTACGTTCTAAGGAAGATCTAATTGTATACTTTCAGAAACAAAATGCGCCAAAAATCCTGAAGTTTTCCCAATATAAAGGATAAGGAACTCGATATCTCCCACAAGTTTAAGCTTTGAAACTCTATTTGCTTCTAACAGAAAATTAAATAATGCAGGATAAGACTATCCGTCACAAACAGGCAGTAAATTCAAACATTAGCTAGCAACTTTACTCTGAGTTTTAGAGGGGGCAGTAATCGTCTGATAACTAACAGAAACTCCCGGAGGAATAATTTGCTCACGAACCCCATCTAACTCTATGGAATAAGTTTGGCATGGCTCTGTATATCCCAGAGAAGGCTGGCTAACGTTATAGATAATATTAATAGTATCAAAGGCGCTGGACTTACTAATACTCTCCGACAGCAGAGACCGCAACACACTTACTGTAGCATCCGTGGGGAAATGAGATGTTTCTCGCCTTGAGCTCCCGGTGAATTTCCATACTTTTGAACCCGTAGACATCGGATCTAGTGCTGACCAAACTTCCAGGGGTGGTGGCCATGGCAGGTGATTCGTTCATGAAACAAAGGTCAAAACACTAATATTATATTGAACTCACATATGCACTCACTCTATAGCAAAGTCAAGCAGTTTATAAACCCTAAATATCTCAAAATCCTACAAAAGAGGGTCCAAATCTCATAAAAATAAATTAATATGATAACGAAAGCAATAGGAGTGAGCTGTATGAGTAATAGTTTTGAATGCTGGGTGCATAAAAGAAACCCAGAGTACGCAACTCAATCCAGGTGCGGAAAGAACATGACGGTCGGTCTCCAAAAATTTAATAATAATAATAATAATTAAAAATCGATGAAGGACAGAGATAGTTTCTAAACATAAGGGTATTTTCACTAACCATAATATTAAATAAATCGAAAGAAGTGCATGTATGTGTTTATTATAAATATCAGAATTAAATAAATAGATATATATTCATGTAACAAGTTAAAAGTATTATGTAGACATATATAATAGCTCCTACGATCTTCATTAAATTCACAATCTGGAATGAGCTAGAAGGATTGTAGTCAAGATTGTCTTTACTTTCAACTAAACAACAATTTTTTAGAATATATACAACAAAGAATCATTTCGCTTATTATTTTTCACCTGAACTTTGCATACGAAGTTACTCAATACTATCCTAATACGAACCATGTAACTATCTAACATCTGAATTTTACTATTCATAATTATTCAACATAATCAAAATGAGCATCGTCCACAAATTTCTAATATACGGTATCTAATGAATCTATATATCAGTTACCTATCTAACATCTGGATTCTATTACTCATAATTATTCAACATAATCAAAATGAGCTTCATCCACAAATTTTTAATATATCCCATAATAACCTAAAATCATATTAACCTAAATTATCAATCACAATATTATCAATACAGGAGATTAAGCAAGAAAAATTAATAAAAACATCTAAATTAAACATTACGTAGACAAGAAAAATCTAACCAGCATAATAAAAAACGCGAGATTCAAAATTTATATTTTATATCTTCTTTTCTTTTATCTATCAGCTCAATAGTGATTTCCCAAAATGTATCCCTAAACTGAAATAAATAAATTAGACAATTTAAATACAACGTGAAGAATTTAAGTTTTATAAGATTCAAACAGTTACTAATTTGAAAGTATTAATAATACATGCCGAAAAAGAATTATGAAAAATAACAATAAAAAATATTTACGACGAAAAGAAATTTACTCATACATTTTTTAAATAATGCTGAAGCCTCGGCTTTGTCCGATTAAGTCCGAGCAATGTCTAAAAGGGCCGGACACTTTCCTACGCCGGTCTTATATACGATTTGCAAAAAACTCAGGGAATACGGAACAACAGAAAAAAGGGAGGGGAACCAAAGAGTATCATACACCGGGAGGGAGGTGCGAGTGACAAGACTAGCGTCTACTCATTTCTCGAAGAAATCGGAATTTTCGTGCACTTAGGGGGGAGGGATATATTTTCTTCTCAAGTGCTTTGGAATAGCTTGAGCACATGACGACCTCTAGTGGGCGCGGTTCGATTCTTAGGCGGAGCTGGTCAGTTGTCAGTGCGGTGAATTTGCGGTCAGTAGTGTTGTCGTCTTTCTCAGTTCGGTGTAGAGCGCTTCCAGGATGGTGAAATGGACTGAGTATTTGTTATCGTTGACTTGTTCGCTTTTTTATTGTAGCCAAATGCTACAAATTAATTTGTTTGGCAGTTTTGGAGATGTTAACCTAATTTTAATTCTTTAATTTCACAAAAAATCTGGACTTAAGAACATTGCTCATACCACATTATATTGTATATTTTTTATTATAATTTCAATGTGTTAACTTATGTTTTAAGACTATTCATCAACGCGTTTTAAGATTTAATTTTAGTTGATGATTAATTATATTTGTATATAAATATTCATTTCTTACACTTTGTTTCTTCACCAAAATTATATTTAAACCATACATTTTAGTGCTTGTCAATTTCACTTATCACGTCTGCCACTTTAATAACGGTTTAATTTATAAATTAACTTTTTAGTTATTTTCCTAGATCAATTTATATATGTCTGAACTTTCATTAAATATTATCAGTAATATATGTTTCATTCTATTTTGTACCCTACTTTAACCATAAACAGGCTTGGCACACAGAAGATATTTATTTTCTAAGATGTCTTCCCATTTATCCTTAACGTCAAATTGGGTACATATCCCCTAAGCTCAACCTACCTAATCCTTACCTTACTTACTCTATTTCATTAGGAACTTGAAAGTACAATGCTGCACTTACATAACTACACCACCTATCCCTATCCAGAGCTAGTTCGATCCAGTTCACCTCATTACACCCTATCTATATCTTGAGATAGTTATATCCAGTCCACTTCCTTACATCCTATCCCTATCCAGAGCTAGTTCTACCCAGTAAACCTCATTACGTCCTATACTTATCTCGAGCTAGTTCTATCCAGTACACCTCACTACACCATAGCTCTTTCAGATCCAGTCTAATTGTATCCTCCCATCTTCATATTGGCCTTCCCAATGGATTATTCCTATTGGGGTTGACAGTCAATACCCTAAGCAAGGTTCTAGAATATCCCATTCGCGCTGCATGTCCTTCCCACTGTAATCCACGAGACTTGATTGTCCTAAAAATGTATTGTGATGAGTATAGGGTATGTAATTCATCATCTATCCTCCTAAACTCCCCAGTAACCTCATTACTTTTTGGACCAGACATCTTCCTAAGCACCTTGTTTTAGAACATCCTATATCTATTATAGTTAAAGGCAAATAGCCCGAATGGTTACTAAGATGCGGAGCAAAAATAAAATTGATTTACATAAACTAACGTAATGATTTTTCCTAGCTCAGTCGGATTTTTTTATTATATTTTAATTTTAAAAATTTAGTTTTATAATGGACCAGCGGATGTAACCTTTCTTTGTAAGGGGAATCTATAAAGTAACTTTTATATAAATTAAACTGCAGCAAATAGCAACCAAATATTATTATGTTTAAATAATAATACTTTATATTTTAAATTGTGGTACTAAACTCAAAAGTAGGCTGACTAATACACATTGTCAAAATTGAGATATGATCTGAACATATTTTAAAAGCTGTCATTTCTTTAGAAGCTTAAGTTAAAACATCCATATTCATACATTATTCTTTTAACTCTTGTGTTAGTGAAAATAAAAAAGAAAGGAGTGTGTACCAGAATAAATAATTGTTTGTCAAAGTGTTGTAATTGAATCCAATTCAAATTATTTTTGCATATTTTTACCGCATTTAGAACATTTAACCTTTTTACTAATCTTGCCTTTTTTACACCTTTTTGACCCTTCTACACTCTTGACCCTAAATTAACACCCTTTTTGCCCTTTTTCACTTAATATCATATCCACACCATTTAAGCTCTTTACCCTATTAAATAAACCTTTTCCCCCTTTCTAGCCCTTTTGTGGCTTTTTATTCTTTTTCCTTTTTCTGTTACCTCTATTAACATTTATAGCCTTTGTATTTCCTTGTAATTTAAATCTTTTTCTTTTTACTATTTTGGCTCAATTGTTCCCATTTACCCCTTTTCACATTTTTGATATTTGACATTTTTACATTTCCAACCCTTTTGGTCTTATTGCCCTTTTTAATTAGATTTAAATATTTATATTTTTACCAATTCGGGTTTTTTGGCCTTTTTACCATTTTTACATTAACTAGGTACCCGATTTAGATACGGATAAAAAGAGTAAGAAGTTTAAAAACATGTAAAAGGTGTAAAAAGGGCAAAAGGGGTGAACATGTTAAAAATTGTAAAAAGGGTAAAAATAGTAAAACTCTTTACAGGTTAAAACATTGTCATAATTCTCACTAACCATTCGGGTTATACGCTAATGGTTTTAAGGATTATACATTATATATTGTTATATTTAGAGGAAGTTTACCCGCATTTTCGTGGAGGGAGATCGGAAAACCATTTAGGAAAAACCTTTAATACTCCCGACAGAGATTAGAACCTTGATCTCAAAGTCATTGGCATTCTAGTATAATGCGAGAGTGCCGCGATAGACAACACGGCCACCGAAACGGGTAACTTTTTATTAGAAAAAAATCCCAACATTCAACAAATGAATATATCATGGTGATATGAGAAGAAGAGTTTGCTGTAAATAACAAACACTTCTTGTTTACTCTCCATGGAAACCAAACTTCCATGGCCACCAAAATAAATTACAAATTGTATGAAGTGTAGTAGTAAAACTTTATCGCAGCGTTAATATTTCTTCATTTCTCGGTTTTTAATTTATTTAAAAAAATTTTACTAAAAATTTCAAAATTATGGCTTCGAGGCGCTCATGATCCTGCACAGGGATGTCTAATATTTGAATGTCAGGCCTCTGCTAGGAGTAGTTATCGCGCAAAGCTCATGACAGACACACACACTCTTAATTTTACTAGTATAGATATAAACAGTATACTAGTCCGATTTTATTTAAGTTACACTCAAAACCGCAAGTAATCATTGACAGTAATGCAATGAAAGCTCGTAACTTACATACTTAATTGGGCTACTTCTGTTCGTTGAACACAAGTGATATACATTTTCCTGTCTGCTCCGTAGCTTTTCATGTTAATTGGCTACACCCTCTTCTCGCGATTTAATTGGTGGATACATCTATCATGGAGTGCAAATTGCGTCACGAGTTGGAATGATAACAACTTGATATATTGATAACCATGTTTCAAATCATTACTCATTTGACTGAAACTTCAGAGGTTCAACTTTGTATATATTGTGAGTTATGGTCTATTTGTTATTAGTATTGACCGAATTGTATCCCGACCTGAATCGATATCCCCGGATCTATCAGTAGCTAGGCAGCACTCGGTGAGACGAGTACATATAGACACATATACCCATCACTTGTCTTAATATATGAGGCATCGTGCTTCATGTGGTGTGACCCATCATCATCTCTAAAGCTGTGTCATACATGTTGAGTACTATCCCATGGAGCCATAAAATATGGCTCATACGAGCCATATTCTAATGAAACTCGATTGTTCACGAGGAGAGTCGAAAAACGTTTTTGGATTGACAGGGGATCTGAAATGATGGCTTGACTCCATTAACAAGCTGGAAGATCGGACTCATCATCGAATCGATTACGTAATCTATTTCAAACAAAAAGTTTCTAATTTTAGGAAGACTATTGTTTCTCTTCTCCACTAAACTGATAATGACTTCTATTTAAGATAAAAAGGTTCCCAGCTCAGAAAGACCACTGCTTCTCTTCTCCACTAAACTGATAATGACGTCTGTTTAAGAAATTTCCCAGGCTCGATAGTACAATTATTTCTCCTTCTATTAAGCTGACAGTGGCATCTGTTTAAATACTTATAACTTTTACTCGGACGTGTGTGGTGAGAGCCAAGACAGATTTGACTCAGCATCAAGACGACTTTGATAGCACCAATGGATCAAAATCTAGCGTGTATGGCCAGCCTAAGAGATTCCTTGAGAAGTTCAACAAAAGCTAATATTTTATGCTACCTAGGCTCTCTGAGAAACCCAGGTGATTGCATATAGTAAGCAGGCGTTAATTCATTTGATTTGACTAAACTAACCAATAATTCTTGTAACTGTACCGGTGAACGCTGCGTTTCAATGCTAATGGCTTGGCTGAGCGATGAGCTAGACTCATAGAGTTGGTGGGTTGCTCCCGCAAAAATTCACGAATTGTTGTACATTTCTGGTAATAGCTACGTGTTAATAAACTAAAATGAGTGGCGTATATATAAGTGCCAAGTGCGATATCGTGCCATGATCGATCGTGATTTACAGATTAAAACTAAATGTTGAGCTAAGTGACTTATAATAATATGATATTACTGTAGGGTGTTTAAGAGTTCATTAATTGTGGAGATAGTAGAAAAATATCTTAAGCAGTTATGACCATGAGCCCAATATAAACTTAAATAAACTACCCTGAGAAATATATGGCCTTAAGTTGGAAAGCAGATAAATGAAACCGGTGGGTAGCTATGGATATAATCAATATTGCATCGTATTCACTCACCGAATACAGGCTTCCAAACGAATTAATCAGGTGTTTCGAACTTAGGGGCGGGGTCACAATACTTGTTGAGGCTATTTCTTCATATTAACTTTTTAAAGTGATTATAATGATTATATGAAGGTGAAAAATTCAAATAGAAGTGTAAGTGGTAAAAATTGATAAAAATGGTTAAGTTACTGCTTAGGTTCCTTTTTGTTGCTCAACTCTGATATTTGTTTGCCTACTTAATTTACTGTAGCAATCGCGTGTCTAGGTGAGTGGCGCTTCTAGCATCACTTCCAAAACATTAATTGGGATCGTAGATTCTCTTTTGTGACATCTTAGTCATAATCGTAAAGTATTTGTAAAGGAAATTTTTAACATTTAAATCCAGCATCTAAGGGCACGCCTAACGCTCGTTTGGTTTGCTGGTGATAAAGTTGGGATTCAAATTCTGCCTGGGTGTATTCGGGGTGATTTTTTTTTCTTAATCGGTTCTTCCCTTCACGTAAATAAAGGTATATTTCATCTCTATTCTACCTACCCCACAAGTGTAGTTAGATGCGGATAGCCCGGATGTGTAGTAAGGTTAATTAAAAACAATAATTTTATAACTATTATTTGAATGATTGTAGGTTATTAAGAGGTCATGATAGTATCAAAAGACAAATAAAATTGAGGTCAAACCATGCCAAGTGTTAGAAATCTCTGGAATAAAGATAGTCTAAAGACGTTGCCTACCTGTGACGTAACAGCAAGTTAAATTTAGAATTTCCCATGTTAATATATTTTAGTCGGACAATTTTAAAGATATTACATCGAAACCAAAAACATACATTTTAAAATGATTCTTGAAAACAGCTCTAAATTGTCATAAAATTAATCTACCTGTTCATGAATAGGTGTTTTTATGAACATGTTATGCCTACCTGCAACTTAGGCTAAATGATTCACGAAAATGGAATGTAGGAATCTTCCTACCAAAATGTAGAATAAAGTACTCCTTGGAAGCGTATGTCTATATGGAATGGAAAACAAGAAAAAAAAAATTAAATGCAAAACAATTATGTCCACATGCAAATAATAGTGATTCTACTAGTTAGATAGAACGTGACATTAGCATTATAAACAAGAGACTTTTTACATTTCGTACATTGCCATCTAGAGTGTCACAGTGCTTGGATTTTTTTTAGCACCGCATCTGTTCAGGTTATACGTACTTAGATTATTGAGTGTGTCACGTTAAGATGAAACCCATTGTTAAAACCCCACTCCTCACAACCCCATGGGCTTTGACCACTATACCTAGGAGGCCTGATGGATGCTCCATTAATGAAATGTGAGTATGTCGCAGACAATATTGCTATAATCAATGCCAAAGGATAACTGGGATGGTGCTTCTAAAATAATGAGTAAGTATGCGGTCTGCCTAACAACTAATATGGAACAAAATTTTACTTGTCCTATAAACATATTTTTTCAATACAAATCCACTCATTTACATATTTGAATTAATTCTAGCTCATAAAGTGGACACTGAGTTTACAATTTCAGACTTTCATTCTTGCTAGATAGAAAACTGAAACTTTTACTTGATTACTTTTCTTTTAATTTTGCATCCCATTTCACGTAAAGTAAATACGTCGTGAAACTTTGTGGGGGAGAATATTCGAGAGAGAGAGAGGAAAACAGCTAGTCATAAAACTTTTTAACAAATGGGTGAGTGACCCTTCATAACATTAATCCATACTTATAGGGCGGTAGACAGGAACGTATACTGGATGCTTAGTGATCTGATAGTGTGGTCCCAAGCACACTATCTATCCACCTTTTAACCTACGTTGACGCAAGAAAACCCAAGCTAGTGTCAACAAAGCATCCACTCAGTCAAGTTCTTGCGCACGGCCCAAAGTGCACGCTTCGTAGATATACGGTCATATTCTCATAGGAAGGGGCTTATCAGGCTGCTATAAAAGTTGTTTGATATACTTTCACTTATCAAAACGTTAAGGGGGCTACCTAGGTAGCTAAGATAGTGCCAAAATATATTGCGCTAGGTTTAAATTTTATTAAAACTTTCAACGGTACACGAGTTTGGTGTTTACTGGAACGAACAAAAAACTATGTTTTACAATTCTATACTTATTTACCTACTCTATGGTACTAGAAACTCGAAAGTTCAATAGTGGACTCACAAAAGTACGCCACCTATCCTTATCTTGAGCTAATTCTATCCAGTCTAGCTCATTACACCCTATTTCTCTCAGATCTGTCCAAATGTTATCCTCCCATCTACGTCTGGGTCTTACCAGTGGTCTCTTCCAATTGGGTTTGCCATTCAACAACTTGAACGCGGTTCTAGATACTCCCATTCACGCTGCATCACCTGCCCAACGTAACCTGTGATATTTTATTACCCTACAATGTCTGGTGATGAGTACAGGGTATGGAGCTCATCATTATATAGCCTCCTCCACTCCCCACTATCTTAATCCATTTTAGGACAAAATTTATTCTTAAGCACCCTTGTTTTGAACACTCTACATTTCATTTCGTCATTTAAGGTAAGCGGCCACGTTTTACAATTTTATGCCGACTGAATATAGAATTTTAAATAATATTAAATAAACCCAGACATTTCGGTTGATAATAAAGATATAATTGCTCGGGAAACTAAAGATATAACTTGTTTAGGAGCATAGAATGTATCTTTGTGAATCGAGTTCTGTAACTTAATAGGGATGCTATAATAGAGACTTTAATGGGATTTGTATTTTACTACACTTTGTTTGTTCTGCCGGACAGCTCCACCTAGGAGCCTTATAAACACACTTAGTTTCTGGCATTTAAGAATTTCTGCCATACTATTTTAATTTTTTAAGTCATGTGATTTGTACTGTAACTTTTGATAGATATTATCAATAGCTATAAAATAACCTTAATAAATGGTATTATTCTATAATTTTTGATTGAAAAAAAAAATTGTATTCTCCAAAATTTCTTAGACTACTAACGAAAGAATACTGTAGTTATTCTTAAAAAAAAGTTTTAATAAGGAGAGATAATATATATCGCAGGTACTTTCTCTACATCAGACAATAAAATTATCAATTCACTTGACAATACTTATGAAACAAGGTGAATTAATATATTTAACAAAAGAAAGTGATAACTTTAATAATCAACAAAAATATATATAAATTGACAATATAATTTATAAATAAATATTTTAAAAAATTGATATTTTCTAATTATTATTAAGTAGAAGAAAAAATAAGTCATCAAATTTTAATGAGACATTTAAAATTGAATGAAACATTAAAATTGACGAACAGGATGAAATTATATAAAAAAAATATGATTTTGATTAAAACATTAAAACACAGATATTTAAAAAAACATAACGCTATACTTGAAACTTTTATTATATCTACTTAAAAATGAAAGTGATTTTAATACAATAAATAAATATATAAATATTTTCTAATTCAATTAAAACGATGAACAGTAACAAATAAACTACTAGATTATAAAGTTATACGATCGAAATTTGTAATATTGTTTGGAAATATGATATTAAAAAAATACTTTTAAAAATATTTCTGTTAAATATTGACCCCTTTTTTCATGGTAGATGGATTACTAATTTCTATTTATTTGCATTATATTCAGACCTTAAGAGAGTACATCATAGCAGGCCCAACTCAGCTCCCGGCTCGCGCGATGTATGGGAGTAAAAAGGGAAAATAAAAGACTTACGATATGAAATAAATGTTTGCATTGCATTCGTATTTTAATGATTAATCGAAATTTTCTGTGACGATGTGAATAAGGCAATGAAGATGTGTTAATAACTACATTATGTCCCTATTATGACAGAATGAATATTTGTGCAGCGCTTTTTTTGTGAAACCATTCTAAAATGATCAAAAACGGCCTTTTCAATTCAGTTTTTATCCAAATATAATTTAATAATTTAACAATGTTTGGAATTGGGATATTCCAATAAGTCTTTATCTCTATTAATGTTTAATCAGAAATGATTCAGATGTAATATTGTCCGTGTAAATTTACGATTTCTAGACGACTGTATCACAGAGTTATAAGCATTTTATGCACGCTCTTAATTTTGGTATAGTGGACTTACCACTTTTGTGGTGTTACATGACAGCTAGCAGAAGCTAGCAAATGGTATCAGTTACGCCAACATTGTCTAAAAATAACTTTTGTCACCATATTTGGAAACAATTATTATTTACTAATTACTACTATTATAATTACTAAAAATATTATCAATCACTTTTAACAATACTTCCTCAAAGATTACAGTATAATTTCTCTTTTCATAATCAAATGTAAGAAAAAAAAGTCTAGTGATTTCATTTTAGTTTTTCTTTTCATTCTTGTGGCAATTACCGGTTAAATAGAGCGTAAAATTCTACATTTAATGTTATTATATTCAGATATTAATATTTTTATAGCTGCCCTCGTATATCTTTAACATAAATAAATGGTTTGTGGTAATAAAGAGGAAATAACATTCAAAGTGTTTGTGAAATAATATAAAGTTTAAATCTTGTAAACCACGAGTATTAACACAATGGCCGAATCCCTCCAAGAGGACCTCTTTTTTCTACGTCAACAACTGGCTTTTACCCAGTGGCCATGTTTGTTTACAAGATATAAGGCCACTTTTAACGTTCTCTTGCTTTTAATAATTAATTTTAATTAAACAGCAAAAGAAAACTTCAATATTAAGCTACGAACTAAACGGTTATTCTCATAACCAAAATATTACACTTTTAAAATACAGTATAACATTGAATTATCGTATACAATAAAGTTATTAAAACCTCGTGCGTCAATCAACAAGTTGAACAAAATACTTTATATAGTTTAGTACTATTTATTGGTATTTATGCGTGTCTATGCTACCCGTTAATAATTTTATTACTAATTTGAATAGTACAGTGTCTTTTTTGAACATTAATTTGGCTAGTTAGTAATCTGTGTGTTCTTTTGTGAATATTATTTCGTTGTGTGAGCGTGTTATCCTCGGAAAATAAACGGATTTTTTGGTGATCTTTGAATAATTATTTATCTAATATAACATTAAAGCGTGTGATAAAATAAAATAGCGAGTGTTTCTCAGTGATCTATATACTTTATTCGAAAATTTAAGTCTATCAAGACTATAAAATAAATCTATTAACCCCAAGATGGTGTTGTGTTGCCCTCTAGGCCAAACCTCGAGTTTTAAAAATTTTATATTCCAAAAAAATCTGTGAAGTGTAATAAAAATTACTTTCGAGTCTTTATCTAGTGTTTATTAAATAAATACCAGACTAAGACTTCAAGTTATAAGTTATTGTATTTTTATTAGAAACTTTGTTACAACTGTTTAAGAGGAGTGAATCTAAAATAGATTTTTGTTAGTTAGGATAGCTTTTGATTTGTCATTGTTATTTATTTTATAGGCCTAAACATATTTTCTAGGATATTGATTGATATTGATATATTGTTAAAACTGTTTAAGAGGAGTGAATATGAAATAGATTTTTGTTAATTAGGATAGTTTTTGATTTGTCATTGACATTTATTTTATAGGCCTAAACATATTTTCTAGGATATTGATTTTTGTTTGTTAAATTATTTAAAGTCATTATAAATAGGCCTACATATTAAAACAATATAATATAACAGATTGTAAAGGAGAGCACAAGCCTGAGGTTGTGTAAAACTTTGGTTAAGTTATTAATCTGTCGTTTTGGCAAGACAATTCAACATTTACTTGTAAGAGGCGGTCGACGAATGATGGCAAAAGATTTATAGTTTTGCATGCTGGTTCAAGAAAGGGCTTTGTGGAAGGTGCTGAATTATTATTTGCATCAAAGAAGACCACAGGAGATTATCACGGGGAAATGAACGGGGAAAATTTCGAAACCTGGATGAAAAACCAGCTACTGATTAGCCTCGAGGAACCTTCCATTATTGTTCTTAACAATGCTCCATATCATTCTGTACAGGTTAGTGAAAACCTCATACAAGCTTACACAACGCACACACATTAAAGGCATTTTCACTCCAAAAAGTGTTTAAACACTTTCACAACTGTAATTTCCACATTTTAAAAATCAATCTTATTATCTAAGCTAATTTGTAAAATAGATTTATACACTAAAGTCTTTAAGTATCTCTATATCAAGGATGTCTAGTCACAACACCAAAACTTTCTTTTTGTCCTTGATTGGTTTTATCCAAGTTTTGTAAATACAATTTTAATATTATATGTGAATTTTAGACTTGTCAAGCCATGTTTTAATTCAGTTGGTGTTAATCACTTTATTGTAGAATTTTTTTTTATATTTTGTAGCTCATTAAAAGCAAAGCAAAATAAAATAATTTTTTTTAAATATTAAAAGTCAAATAATCCATATAACTATTTATGAGTTTTCTATCTAAGTTTTAACTTTATTACCACTCCTTACTTTAAACTACTTTAGAATGTTTTCTGATTATTATTATTATTATTATTATTATTATTATTATCGCACCGTCTTTATACCCATTTGGGTTATACGCACTTACACTAATGTGTAACGGTAGGATAATTGTGAAATGAAATGGAGGACCTACAGTTTAACATGGGATCCGAACCACGGTGGAAGCCTGGCATTCCTCACATTCACAAGTTGTGATTAATACACTTCTTGTCAGAGGTCAAGAAAGGGTTTGGAAATCAAATAAATTTGTGCCGGGACTGAGGAATGAACCCCGGACCCTCAGTACAGAAGTCTGACACCTTATCCCTAGACCACCAGGTCACTAACATGTTGTAATACTCTTAAAAATGTTTGACTTTTTTTCCTATTTGTAGTAATTGATATTCAGATTTTTCACATTTATTAATGTTGTTAATAATACTAATATTAAGAAAAAAAAAAGATTTTTTTTATAATTTTCTATAAGATAATTGGAATTTTTTATTAAAACTTTATTTATTACAATAAAAACTGATATGGGATTAAATGCTATTTTTTTTAAAAAAAATATTATATTCTTGAAAAAATTAATAATACTAGGCCATCAACATATCAAGGTCAACAATATATAGAAAATAAATAAAACAGTCATATAGGTTTCTTGTATAAACTTAAAATTTGACTGTCAGAAGTGACAGCTGCTAAACACATGGTTTTGCAGATCATATGGTCCGGCGTAGGGATACATAATTTGGTCTGGTTACTTTTCAGAGCTGTCAGATGTCAGCTGTGAGCTGTCAGTCAGCACCAAAGAAGTGGTATGAGCACTGTAGTAGAGCTTAATCCTCACACAACGTTGTTAGAGAAAAAGTTGTCGTTTGAGAGTGTTTACGTATTTAATTTTTTCATAAAATAAATAAAATAGCTACTAATTCTTTCTTCTACCTTTAATCATAGTTCAAACAAAGGTTCTTTTTTCAAATCTATATTAATCATACCAAAATATATGTAACTTGTTATAGTTACTAATTATTTTCTTATGTTAAATATATTAAATCATCTAATTTTAAAAGTATTAATAGTTGTATTAATAATTATATTGCCTAATTTGGAGCAAGTAATGGCAATTCAGTAGGTTGGAAAGATAAATATTAAGTTTAATATTTCTAATACTCTAAACATCTAGTTGTTATTAGTTAACTAGAGGCCTAAATTGGTTTATATTCAATTCCAGGGCATTTTATAGTAAAAACTTTTATGTGCATTTTTTGTTATAATATATCCAAAGAGCCACCGAGCCTTTAAATTGACGGGAATTCTCGAAAAGCCATTTCTTTGTACCATTTCTCTTCCCATCTTATTTCCGAAAGAAGTAAATATTCCAGAAGCACAAACACTCAGCGCTGCCATATCCCTGGGAGGGTACCCCTCCAACCTCTACCCCCCTCCCATCCTCCCAACACCACCAAACCCCCTCCTACTCTCTTGCACCATTTCACACCCACGACAGGCCAAGATTTACCGAACTGGCCGTTCCACCTTCTCCATCGGGACACAGATTTCCTCTTGAGAAAGAAACTGTCGGAACGCAACGTGACCGCACGATAGAGGAGCAGCGTGGTGGGAAGTGGGACAGAAATTTGGCGCCCCTAACGTAGGAAGCACATATCACACGTGTCAAGAAAAAAAAAGGGATAGAATAAATAAGGAAGGGAAATTCACAGGTTGTTCTATTTCCGTTTCAAAAAGAGATTAAAATGACCATGAGCGTAACAAACGGTTAGAGTTTTTTTTTTTAATGTTCAAACCAATATTTTGTAGCCCCCTTTAGTGGCCGCTTGTTCTAAGGCGTCACTCTCTCAATAAACTGGACTGCTGACGACAGAGATATCGGGGTACAAGCCCCAATCGATACTGTATGTAACTACCTAAATAGTTTTCCACTACCTCCACGAACATGCTGGTAAACTTTCTCTAAATTTCACCCTTCACATCCCTAACTTATCAGTGTAAATTACAATATATGCGTATAGCCCGAATGGGTATTAAGATGCGATAACAAAGAAAAAAGTTTGTAGCGCTAAAACACACTAATTTTACATCTAAAATAGAAAAAAAATCTAGACTCTATATGATTGGTAAATAGTTACAAGTATGCATGTCGTTACGTTAAAATAAATAATACGGTTTACCGCAGAGACTTTCTCGCGGCTACACCAAAAATAGAGACATTTACTTAAGACTCAAGTCTTAAGATATATGAAAAATATTAATAGATATCGTTGCAGGAACACAATTGAAAAAAGAACACATTCCTCCAAGAGCATAACAATAAATTCCATCTTTCCAGAAGTCCCAATCAGATAAATGTTATGACAAAATCGCATAAACTTTCTCATAAAATGTATTATGAGCTTGGAACAAAATTATCAAAATGGGTTTTCATTAATGTTACAACCATGCTCTGTTACCTTATAGTAATAGGCCACTAAAAATACTACAAGGAATGGAGGGAGTAAGCTAACATACAACATAATAGAAAACAGCATTAGCAAGAGCAAAAAATGAGAATAATACTTTATTGAAAAATATGACAATAATAAATCACGTGGCCTTAAGGGTCAACCTGTAGCTGTAGGTTGAAAACATTGTGCAATAGATAGTTTCAACGAGAAACAAAAGAATAACAGGATGAGTCAAATTGACCATGTTTATTTTAAATAGTAATAGAAAACAAATAATAATCTTTTCACAAGGTAATGAACAATGTATAACTTTATGAGTCCTAATTTTTAGCTACTAAGAAAATGTCAGGGCTTCTAAAGACTAAGATTGACATATTAACTGAAACTGTTATGTTACAACAAACATTAGATATTAAACAAACGCAAGAGTTCGGCTTCAGACCGTAAGTTGAATCTCTCGCTAGACTACTTGAAACGGCATCATCACAGTCTTTCAGAATCGCAGCATAAATGACAACCAACAATGGTTACTGAATTACTATTCATTTTAGAAGACTTTGCAAAATTTAAAGTTAAATTTAAGACAAACAGCAAAATTTACGTTACATAAATATTAGAAAACAAAAGCATGAATATAAATTATTTTAATTTAAATTTAAATACACCTCAACAAAACTTAGTTGTGTACGAACAGCAATTATAAAATATTTACAAATGAATCAAAGATGCAAGCGCCCAAGAGGCGACACCAAAATAATATATTTTGAAAGAAAAAGCTATCTATAGAAATACTCATATTTCAACCAAAAATTACTAGTTTCTCTGACGTCAAACATTTTAGTCCTAATTTATATGACCTATAGCTTCACTATTTAAATAAGAATAACGAAGATTAACACAGTTTTACAACTTTCCTGGTAGAGTCCATTTTCAGGAAAAATCATCTCCTGACGATTTCAAATATTAACAGTCCATACAAGTATCAATAGTCCACCCTCGGTGGTGCCGATATCAATAGTCCATGTTCTCTTCAGTGCCGCCATGTTATATAGCGTCTCGTTGTCAAGAGAAACAAAGGGGGTAGAAGTTCAGCTTAGCCGGTGACGTCACGTTGGTGCACCTCTGCCATCACTTGGACACGTACACCATTTCTCTTCCCGATCTCTGATTGGCCATCACGTCTTCATCAAGATCACCCCAGGTATGTTGTTAGTGATCTTTTTAACTGGAGTCACTGATGACTCAGGGGATCAGGCGATGATTTGGTGGTTGGTTCCACTCTCCGCAAGAGGGCAGGTAAGTCCAAGCCCACGTCTAGAATGTTTTCCCGGTAGTCACCCATCAGATTACTTATGACCAGGCAGACCGGGATATCAGCTGTTGAGACACCACGGCAGATTTTCCCCACTCGTCGAATTAGGTCGTGTTGAAGTTAGGCCAGGCTCTAAGGCTGTGCTAGCCAGAATATTCAGAGGGTAAGTACATGAACAGTTTATATAGAAGAGAGTTGATGGTGTACTAAGATGCTTGTATATAGCTTGAAATTACATGGAAATAGAATAGAGAAGAGTTCTATTCCATGAGGTATAAGTAAATGTCGACGTTCTTCGGAGTGGGTAGTATGAATCGAAATATAATTTTTGCTTATAGGTTAACATGAAGTGGGGTGGGGTTGCTTTATTGTAACGTACTAAATTAGTACCGTTACATTAAGTTATCCTTAAGTATTTTTTTCTCATAAAACAAACTGTTACAAACATCCATCACTGGACTAACTTGGTAACGTGACAAACAAGATGAAATTTAAATGGAAAGATAATTTGTTTAACAATAAATAAATTTATTAAAACTGAAATAATAAGAATTAGGTTTACAATAATGTTAAAAGATTATAAGTTTGAAGCTTGTTTCAATTGGTGAGACTTTGTGAAATTTGATTGTCTTGCTGTAGCTACAAGGGCTGAACTGGACCCAGGCTACAGGTAGGTGTTTTCTAAAGGAGAAAACAATTAAGTAGTTATTAGCAAAAGGTATTGGACAAGATATACATAAATTGACTGGGTCTTAAGACAAAATACTTAAAACTCTTTTGGTTAATGAAAAACAATAGAAAGATCTGTAGATAACAGTGGTCGATGGCTAGCAAACAGGTGTCGATTAACAGGTACTATGGCTGGTCCCTTCCCATATCGGTACTACCAGAGCATTCAATAGTACAAACAATGCTAATGGGAATTACACCAAAAAACCACACTAAAACAATAGGAGCCAACAAACAGTCAAAGACAAAAGGGTATTATTTGCGTGGACCCCATTATGACACAAACGGAGTTCCGCGTTTTGCTCACCCAAGCTAATACCACACGTGACTACTTGAACAACCCAAAACATATAACTCTATTAACCCAACTGGGATTTGGAAAACAGACAGACTGCCTGGTTGTAGCAATACAAATTTTAAACAAATGCACATGACGTCCACGGCGTCATGAGAAACTTTGATTCAGAATAAATAAATTGAGCTTGTGGGGGTTAGTAAGTCTATGACTAAGACCTTACTACATTTGAAGCCAAAGGATCATAATTTATAGGCTGTATCATAAGGATACAGAGAAGCATAGTCGCTAGGACTGATATACCAAACCTAAGGGATTCGCTAAATACTAGTCATAATGACACTTATCCTTCAGACAGGAGGACACAATATTTAACCAATTAAATAAAACTTTTAATTTTGAAGTCAACAAGACTTGAAATGGTTTTAACTGTCAATTCGACATAATATAAAACTATCCAACAAATGAAAGTCGCCTTCGACTATAGAAACAGAACATAAAGAATATTAAACATGTCCAGGTAGACATTGTCTAGTTTTTTACAAAAACTAGAGTCTTAAGTCAGACGTACTTAAAGATGTTGCCAGGATACTTAAGTATTTGAAGTATATTCTCCTGGTCGGTGCGGCGGTGGGTCCGACGGCCGACACTCCATGAGCACCAGTTCCTTCGTTGAGTAAAGTTGTAGAGGTTCTTTCTTCGACGCTGGGTTGTAGTAGTTTGCTATAATGTGAACCTGAGAAGCAGCCTTTTTAAACTCTCAAATCTGACTTGAACGTAATAAAATAGGTGATAAATTCAGAAACATAGAAAAAAAGAGAGACGGACGAAGACGGGGGGAAAGGAAAACGAAGCAGGGAGAACCACTTGCGGGGAAAGAGGAAAACATGGTTCCTTGGACTGCCGCTAGTCTTCTTTGAAGAGCAAGGAGGTCACTGGGTCGAGTTCATTCTACAATTCTTTCTTCATCAAGTGTTGTAATGAAAGAACGTGTGGCTGAAGTCAGGCCGCTCATCATTGAATAATTTTCTTTTCTAACACGTGGCGAACAAATCCAAGAACATCTTGAAATGGTGAGTAGATACCGAAGCATCTTCTTTTTAAATATATCCGTTTTAATTATATTCTTTAGGCTCATCTATTATTTTTATGAGAATGGGGGATATAGACCTCCTTTACAATATTTTCTTGTAGGAAGCATGGCAAATCTCTGCGAATCTATCCGACACCATCCAATGGCAAAGGGTATGCGTTAAAGAATTTTATTCATAAATATGATAATGTTAATCCTCTTCTTTGATATCCGCTACAGTCATTATCAAAAGACAATATATTTCGAACAACCATGTGTTTCAATTTATGGAGACACGTGATTGTATTTGACTTCACCTAGTCAGGGAAAATAAACTTTGAAGTAGATTACTTTTAAATATGTTAATATTACTTCTTTCTTTCGTTTCTATTGTCGTAAATTATCAAAATATTGATATTCAATTGTAGCTGTCCAATCTGCCTGATCGACATGCTACAAAACATCATCTGTTTAACCCCAATAAACACTCTTCATAAATACATTTTAAACAAAATAGTTCACATATGATAAACAAATTTCAAATTTTCAAAAATCAGTTAGCTGCAAACTACCCTCCAATTATTTTTAGTTTGTAAAAATAAAAACATATTTATACTTATCATGAAAAATTATACAGATATTAAGTTTGAACTAAATATTTAAGTGTTATTTGAGGAAGATTAATAATTTTATAATATTTGTCATAAACAAACGACCTTTAAATAAATTTTATTTTTGAAAAATAAGCATACATTAATGTTTATCATGTAAAATAGACACTAGATAACCAATTTCAAACAAAATCGTTACAAATGTTTCAAAAAAATTATAAAATTATCAAAAATCACTCATTTGTGAACTACTCTTAAATATATTTTTACCCAAAACCAAGTATACAGTGTTATTTGAGAGGTGAAACACCCCCTAAATATTAATTTTAATCAAAATCGTTATAGCCATTTTCGAAAAATTTAAAGTTCAATAAAAATCTCTCATCAGTAAACTAGCCTTATTTTTTAATAAATAATCAAGTAATTAACAAAAGAATTAAAAAATTTACTGAGGTATAACCTTATAACATCCATAAATTAAGTTTGAAAAAAATCCATCAAATCGTTTCAGATCTGTGGCAAGGGACATGAAAACAGTCAGACAGATGGAATTGTGAAATCAACTGTTTTGGGTTCGGAAAAACACAAAACGTAAAGGTTCATAATAATCTAAAGGGCGAAAAATTTCACGATTACAATACTTTCTCTTGATTTTATGAGTTAAAAGGGACTTCAATGTGGGGTTAGTTTTCAAAATACCGGCAGGGATTCAAGCCCTGACTGTCGTCGTCTCCAGTAAAAATAAAAATAATAAAAAACTAGATTGACACCTTTAACTATACGCCCACTTTCGCGGATATTTTGGTGTTGTTCTGGTTATACGCCTATGTACTAATTACGATAATGATTTTAGGTATTAGTAAAGTTCTATTTAAAAGGAAGTGTACTCGCATTTGCTTGAAGTTAGATTGGAAAAACATTTTAGAAAAGACCACCCTCAGTACACTAGACCAAGATTTGGACCTCGATCTCCCCTCCATTGGCAGTCTCTACTTCAATAGTAGCGCCTTTGACAATGTGGCCACCAAAGTGTTTTTTTTTTATTAATCAAAGCTTCTTATATTTATCCATAGAGTGGTATCATAAAAAGGGAATCCAAGTTGGTGTTTTGTTTTCCGAAAGGCTTTCTAGCCCTTCTTTCTGAAATTTTGACTGAGGAGAAAAATGCAAGAGGTGTGTTTGAGCTCCTAAAATTAATTCCACTCTTTTTTCCTCTTCAGTCTTCTTCCTATTCATATTCATGGAATTCTCAAGCTTTGAAGCAATTTGTCAGTGTGGTTGTATATATGTTGTGTGTGTGTTCGTGTATGTATGTTGGATCCATTCTTTACTCACTGGATCCACAAAACATATTCATCTAAACGTTACAACAACCACTTATTTTATAACAGGCGGGAATTGCGCCAGTTTGTGAGAAAACCTCTCTCACAGCATGGACCCCCCCCCCACCCCCGGCCCCCTCATCAGTCAACCACCTTGCCTCACTAAAACCTTAACGACGGGTTGCTGAATTAAGGAAAATAAACACTTCAAACTGGGAGAAAACAGGTTGTGGTTTGGGTCACAGAGGACTTCATAAGGCATTATCCGCGATGTCGCGTCTATTTAGTAAGACCATTGCTGATAGGAAATATTCCAGGAGATTTTAACATGGGGAGAAAAAACATTTGGCAGAAATGAATGAAAAACAAAAGTTTAAAATCACACACAAATTAATGTCTAGATAACTTATTTTTAGAATTGTTTTTAAATGGTTTATTTTAAGCATCAAGTCTTACTATATGTTAGGGTTATACGCTTATGTTATAATTATGTGAATGGTTCTTTTAGGGATCAGGAAGGTTGTATTCAAAGGAAGCGTACCCACATGTGCGTAGAGGGAGAGGGGAAAACCAATTTTGGAAAAAGCACCCTCATTACACCCGACCGAGATTCGAACCTTGATCTCCCTGCCATTGGCAGTCTAGTCTACTTTGAGCGTATCGTAGCGCCTCAGACCATGTGGCCACCAAAGTGGATTAAATGACTTATTGAATACCAGTTTAGTATAAATTTTACATGATTAATAATCCTTCCTGCTTCAGTGGCCGAATGGTCTAAGACGTAGCAATAGGTTGGACTGCCAATTACGCAGAGATCGAGGTTCGAATGTCAGTCGTATGTGCTAGGGGTTGTTTTCCCTAAATGTTTTCCTACTACTGCTCCGTGAAAATGCGGGTACCATTTATATAATTTCAACCCTGATCATCCCTAATACATTAGCGTAATTGGTACATAAACTTAAACCCCGAACGGGTTAGTAAGATCCGGTGATAAAATTAATCAAATAATATTAAGGTGTGGCCGAAGGTAGTGCAAGTATTTTTCACAATTTTTATAAAATTGACATTTTTTGGCCAAAATAAACCAATATTTCTCCAGCAGCAACATAGAGTTTATTTTTCTGCACATGCTTAAATCAACAGATCTTGAATATATGTCAAGGGTTTCCTGGAATTTTGTCAAAACCTTTTAAATAAAGAGAAAAAAGTTTCGACAAAATACCAGGACACCCTTGACAGATATTCAATATCTGTTGATATTAGTATGTGCAGAAAACTAAACTCTGTGTTGCTACTGGAGAAATATTTGTCATTCCGAGTTATTTTTGATCAAACTATATTATTGTGAAAAATCATTATATGCTATCCATGTCACATCATCCAGATGAAATCTTATGAATAACATCAAATGATTCACTCCATGGAAAAATATGGATAAAATAATCTAACAAAGAGATAACCCTACGATCGATCCATAAACACCTTTATTTTGTGAACAGTATATTACTACCCGTCCAGGATATCCTCATATTTACACTAATATGTGTAGGAATGAGGGAGATTTAACTTAGAGGAAATGTTACATTTTAATGGAGGTAGAATGAACAATTTAGGAAAACCACCTTCAATTTTCTGCACATGGTAGCATTGGCAGTTGCTGAAAACTGCCATGTCCACGACGGCATTAAATGATATTTTTTTTTCTAATCAATTAAAAAAGTGTATCATCACATTCCAGGACATCCTTAACAAATATTAAATAACTGTAGAGGTCAACATGTGAAGAAGATTAAACTTTATATAATTACTTGAGCAGTACTTTATTTATTTTGGCCATATAAATGTTTTGCTGTAAAAACTGCAAATCATTGAGTTTTGAATCACGTTCACTACCATCATCCAACCTCAAGATTTTATTCTTTGCATAGTACAAAGTTGGATCTTCCTCGATTTCCTTTGGATCCGATCTCTCTGGTTTAGTGGCGTAAAGGGCCGTCTGGACATCGAGAGATATTCTGGTGGACTGGTTTGATTTGGGCTGTCACAACTACTTAAAACTATTATAAAGATTTATTTTCAATTCTAAGCAAATCAAAAGTTTCGGTGAGTAAGTTTGAGGGTGCCAAGACTACAGCATTGTAAAGAAATACGATGGCATTAAGAGCGTGCATCACATGCCAATCAACTCTGTGCTACAGTTGGCTAGAAATCGTAAATTTAACGAGCACTAGTGCACGTGGAACATTTCTGATTTGACATTAATGGATGGAGATAAAGAGTTAATAGAAGTTCCTAATGCTAATCATTGATGAAATATTAAATATTTTGATAAAAACTGCGTTGAATATACCGTTTTTTGACAATATTATAGAATGGCTTCACAAATAAGCACTGTGCACAAATCTTCATTCTGTCTTAATAAGGACATACTGTAGTTATTAACAAGAAACTTTGTTGCTTTGTCCCCCATCGTTACCGAGGGAAATTTCGAGTAATCATTCAAATACGAATGATCTAACACATTTCTAGCTTATCGTAGGTGTTTTCTCTTTTACTCCCATACCTCGCGCGAACCGGAAGTTGGGCCTGCTATGTTGAGCGCTCATAATGCAAAACAGATCCGTTTTTTTTTGTTTCTTGGTGTTGTATTTAAACCAATTCTTAAACCAAACGTAAAATTATTTAAGTGAATACAAGAGAATACTAACTGTTAGTTTCCTTGTAATCTACAGAATTAATAGGTGAATAATCATTTTACAAACTTCAATATTTTTCAAATGGAATTCCAGATTGTTTTAACAACAAAGCCAGTAGAAGCATTTTACCTATGTCAGTATAAAGTGGAATATGATGTTTTAAGTTGATTGATTGGTGACGTAATAATTAATAATGTTGCTGAAATGTCCTATTTACTAACAATAAAAGTGTAAATACTTCGACTCCCTACTTCAGATGACACTGAAACATAGCTTCAATAGTATTTGTGAACGTAAGTTAAAGTGGCTGCTTTGGTTAGCGAAAAATATCAATCGTTGTCAGATCACACTGATTAAAATAAAATAGTCTGTGTCATTTTCTGGAGCTACTAATCTATTCTATGTAAGCTTCACTTACAAATATCCTTTGTCATGTCAATAAGTAAGAGGGCAACGAAACGACTTATCTAAAGTTAAAAGAGGAGAGCTCGCTGCTAGTTTTCGAATATCTGAAAATTTTCTGTATTGATCCTATCAAAAAAATCACTGTATTTTTAAGAGAAAGACTACACCTAAAGCCAATTTCCATCAATCCTAGTCTCTCAGCTCCGCAAATATGCTTAGAAAGTCGTATAAAATGGGCTTATACTACTTTTTCACATTTTTTCTTATTATTATTATGATTAGCACCGCGTCTTACTACCCGTTCGGGTTATACGCACTTACGCTAATGTGTAATGGTAGGGTGATTGTTCAGTTTAACGTGGAATCCGAACCACGGTGGAGACCTGGCATTCCTCACATTCACAAGATGTCTTGTCAGAGGTGAAGGAAGGGTTCTTATTAATACAACTCAAAGTTTGGGGTTGTTAAGGAAAAAGAGCCCTTTGGGTGTGAACTATATTTTGAAATAATGCATCGTAGACTAAAATATTGGGTTAAAACGGTATCATATTCTGAAAACGGTATGCCTGAGTGGCAATTTATAGCGTACTGAGGCAGTCGCCTTAATGTGTGGATGTGGGGTAGGCAAGAAAAGATAAATTTTCTGCAGTTTTTATTTATCAAAACTTACTTTGATTAAAATAAATAAAATATTGCTTCAGTACAAATATAGAGTATCATTTTCTTCACATAGTGGCCTCAACAGTTGTTGAATATCTTTCAAGGGTGTCGTGGAATTTAATGAAAATGTTTTCTCTTCATTTGGAAAGTTTGTCATCTAATGCCACTATACTAATGAAAGAACAACAATATCCCCATTTGAATCAAATTTAACTCTATGTTTGTACTGAAACAATATTTTATTTATTTTGTTCTAAAAACATATTCTGCTATAAACTTCAATAACACTGCCTCTTTCTCACATTTCCTACACCCCCACCTTAAGGGCCTAGTTTAACTCTGCATCGTTTGTAGCCTGCAAGTCCACCCCTGCTCTGGTTTACTAATTGATGAGGGTGTGTGTGCCACGTTTAGGGCGGTTTGGGACAACCCCTCTCGACAGAACATGTATTATTTCCCCTATCCTAAGTTTCTCGAGATAGTAGACGCTCGCGTATTAACTCGCTCTGATATCTCCAAGCGAATGACCACAACGTGTGAATATTGTACCCTGGGTGGAGCCAGGAGGCTAAGGGTAAACCTAAGTGCCCTTCGTCTAGTGTTCTTCACAAGGAAAACGATAGTGGAAAGTACGCTTTATGTGTGCGTCAGGGGGCTTTGTTTTTACGTGCGACTATTACAGCGGCTTCCGTTGCCATGGTAACGAGGAACGCTAAGACCATTACCGTCGCCAAAGTTGTGACGTCGAAGGCCGAAATGTGGGATGGGTTGGGGTTGCTGACAAAGACGGGGGTAAGAAGAATGGGTTTTAGGATGGAGAGGACTTAAAAATAGAAATGGAAAGAGGGAGTGAAGGATAATAAAGAGAAAGAAGGCAAAGGAGAAAGTTGTAACAGGAAATTATAAGTTGAAAAGATGTTTTTTTAGCACTGCGTCTTACTACCAGTTCGGGTTATACGCTTATGTAGTAATTACGCTAATGGTTTTATGGATTATGAAGGTTATATTTATAGGAAGTGTACCCGAAATTGTGTGGAAGAATAGTGAAAAACAATTTTTGAAAAAAAAAATCACTTTCAATACACCCGACTAAGATTCAAACCTCAATCTCCCCTTCATCGGTACCCCCATCTATTGCGAGATAGACTCTTGATGACATTACTTACAAACCAACTTAAATTAAATCAACAAAATGGTCATTAAACCTCGAATTATCTAGTCACTGAGTAAGTACGAGAATAAATTGACGACTCTCACAACAGAGATATATTTCATTAATTTATTTCCCCTAGGATGGAATCAAGCGCTCGTATCTAAACCTGTATTCCGCTATTTCCCCACTCATCTAAAAGGGCAGGCTTGATAGAAAGCGAGAATAAAATGAGAGAAGAGAAAGAGGGGTTAAGAAAGAAGAAAGAGAAAGAGGAGACGAGATAAAGAATGTGAGAAAAAGAGGGAAAGAAAAAAGGTCAAGAAAGATTTGGGAGAAAGAGGAGCGAGAAAGATGTGAACGAAATAGGGACGAGAAATATGTGAAAGAAAGAGAGTCAAGAAAGATGTGAGAGGAAAAAAAGGGTGATAAAGAGGCAACGGAAAGAGCGATAGAGGAAGAGGGTGAAAGAAAGAGAGTGCCAGAATAAGAGGGTGGGAAACAGAAAAAGAGAACAAGGTGGACAAAGAGAACAAAACTTAAAAAGAAATAAAAAGAGGGAATCAGAAAGAGGAAATAGGTGAGATAGAGGAGAAAAGAGAAAGTGGGAAAGATAAATAGGGGGAAAAAGAGTGAAATAGGATAAATGGGGATAAATAGAAGGAAATAGGAGAGAGAGACAGAGAAAGAATAGAAGAGAAGGGGAAAGCAGAGAGGTGAAGAGGAGATAGGGTAAGATGAGAGAGGAAGATGAAAGGGAGAAGTAGAAAGAGGGTAAGAGGTGAAGGGAAAAAAAAATGGTGGTAGAAGTAGGGGGAAGGAGTAAAGGGGAAAGAATAGTAGCATAAAGAGGGAGAGAGGGGTAGAGAGAAAGAGGGAGTGAGGGAAAAGGGGAGAGAATGGGGAAAGAAGGAAGGGAAACTGCTAGCTCAGGGAGAAGTTTCGTTGATAATATATTTAGCAGTGTTGAGAGCTGTTGGACTTCATATGACATAAATCTTACTGAGCTATAAATTTATGAAGTACTTTATCACCTGGCTGCCTTGCTACAACCAAGCTCCGCTGAGCATTTCAATTCATTAACAATTTCCTGCATCTAGTTCTCAAATCTCCATTTTCTCATGTACACAGATAGCAACAACTTGGAAGTTGCTTAGTTCACTCTCACTTTGGACGTACTCTAACTTTTATATAAAGGAAAACATTATTACTACTACTATTCTATTTGACTCCTGATGATGAGATATTGGGGTTGGATTTCCGGTCGGGAATAATGAGAATTTTTTCTGAAATGGTTTCCTCAGGGTGTCTACCATCCGGGAAAATCGGGGAAAACGGGAACTAGCCGGGAATTTGAAGTAATCGGTACAAAACGGGAATAAATCGGGAATTTGGTAAACTACAATACAAATCCGGGAAATTTGGTTTTACTCAAAATATCATATATAATAATCATTAAATCAGTAATTAATAATGTTATTCAAACTGTAGTTTTTTGTTTATAGCTGTGTAATATATTTTATAAAAATGTTTATTTAAATTTTAAAACTTATTATTATTCATAAAAAATATTAATAGAAAAATGAGGTAGAGGGGAAATTAAAAAGGATCTGACATACTTTTTAGTCGGGAATTTTGCGAAATGATCAGGGAAAATCAGGGGAAAAGTCGGGAATTTCATTGGTCAAGTTGAGTAGATACCATGTTTTCCCCCTATCCCTCCACACAGAGTGTACGCTTCCACGATATAATTTTTTAACATTAGAAAGTATAATATCTATTTTACGTAAAAATGAGATATATCCCCCTGCATCCAACCCCATGTAAAAATTTGTAGACATTAGAGTTCCGCTCCCCACCTCCCCCACATGTTATGTGGTTAATAGATGACCAATACCTAGACCATTGGTTTGTGTTTCATTTTAAATTTTCTCAACCCCTTTGAGAGAGAAGTATTGTGATTGTCCAAGAAATCGAAATCAAGATTTTGATAAATGTCGACATTTCATGATTCCTTGACACTGAAAAAGTTGTTTTTCACTATGCTGTCTGTCCATCTGTATCTCAGACTAAAGCCGCAACCATTTTACCGTTCGGAATAAAACTTGTTAATTAGAATTTTAATAATACTCCCCAAGGCGTTTTTGGAAATATGTATCTAACCTTAAAATCGATTTTCTCTAAATTCGTTCTACCGATTTTTATCAATTTTTGTATTCAGGCATTGTTTAAAATTACAAACAAAGTGGCTGTTTTCATTTTCCTATGAACATTATTTGAGCACCTATAACTTACATTAGTGGAAATTCCAATTTTGATCACACCTCCACAATTATTTGAGATACGAAATAACTGATCATTCATTGTAGAGCTGTAGAACTATTAAAAATACTTTTTATATCTAAAATAATTTCATATAAGCCCAATAGCTTCCAAGCGATGAACAAATATATAATTTGTTTTTCTATTATCTTTGAAATGTAAAATTGATTATCATGCTCTTTGGTGGAGTGTTTCTGTAAAAAAAAATTAAAAAAATAAAATAAAAAAAATTGATTTTTTTTTCACAAATCTTACGAGTTTTTAGTAAATGTGTATTTTCAGATAAAAGAAAGTGAAAGTATGGACGGTGCACAGTGCCATTTATTATGTTTGGGTACGATGATAGATTTTCCCTCTAATTTGCAATATAGTTTTCACTTGACAAGCTAAGATTGAAAATATAAGGTTAGCAAAATATCTCCAAATTTTACAACAATTCAAATACTGTAATCATCATATTATTAGTTATAATAATTCAATTTTCTTCCACACCCGTGGGGACGTGATCAACGACACCACACTATATATGTCTCTTTTTTGATGATGAAGTGGTATGGTTTAGAGTTCTTTCGGGTGTGGATTCGGTTCTATTAAGGTGTTTTTCCTTAAAGGTTTGTCTACTCTACCTACACGCAATTTCGGGTACACTTCTTCTGAACTATACCTTCCTCAACTTAACCTCATTAGTGTAAATATGTGGATATCCAGGACAGGTTGTAGGTGTAAATATGTTGATTACCGGAAGGCACTAAGACCTTTAGCGTGCCAAATATAGTTCAAGTTTCAAGGGGATGAAGATAGTCAGTCTCTTACCTGCCTCGTTGAAGCCTGGGAACTAACTATTCATAGTGAACAGACGTGGGACATAAAAGCCGAGAAAAAGAAGCTTCTTTGATGGAACAGAGCTAAATGGTGTTTAAACATTGATGAGGAAAGAAGCCGGCATTCCTTCTACAAACCCAGGCATAATGTATCACACATCCTTTATATGGATGACACGTCTGTATCTCCACCACAAGAAAGTAAACGCTCCTCTACTGAAACCTCTGATGTCAAAGCTTTGACTTTCAAATTCTGATTCACTTCATTAAGGTACAGCCCGCTTCAATGGCCTCATAGTTTAGGGCAGGGCTGAGGAATCTAAGTCCTTTAGGCCACATTGCGGCCTTTTAGGAGCCTCAGTGGGGCCTTTTCACATAT
>CABEEJ010005555.1:0-48775 GCA_901482245.1 Timema douglasi | reverse complement strand
CTGAGCCACAGAGACAAGGTAAAACTCAATTGCTTTCTTCAGTTACCGTCAATTGGGGGCTGGCACTGAAGCGACTCTTCACTTCCCACGACCATTGACCGGGCCCTTAAAAAAATATTAACACCACTTTCACAAACACTTCTAACGAACATAGCTTCAAAATGGCCACTGACGAATCTAAACCATATAATTGAACATAACGGTAAACAAGTTTTTTACAATGATGCCGACACGCAGTTGATGAAAATATTTTACTCAGTTAAATATTTAAAAATATGATAAAATAATCATAAAATCATTTATTGTATGTAAAAAAATGACAACAATTTTCTCTTTTCCAAGTAAATACGATGCCTGTATTAAAAGGACTATATTATCACAAAATAAGTAACATTCCAAAACGAAAAATAAGTACTTTTAATTATGTTTAAAATATTGTTTCGAGTTGGATAAAAAGAAATTATTTATAAAAATAAAATAGTATGAGAAAACTTAAGATTACGTTATTTTAAAGTGTAATATATAACAGGTAATTAAAGATATTTACATTTATAACAAAACTGTGATCTTTTACAAGTGTTGGCAACCCAAAACCTAAACACATGATTTTAAACTGTCATCCAGGTAAAAACCTATCGTGAATGGAATATAAATGAGCTTGAGAGTGGGGTTTCCATTTTCTCTTATGCTAATGCAGAGGTAAAAAGGCAAAGTATCCGACAACTTAGCTCAGTCAGTAGTGTGTCTGTTTACTGAACTAAGGGTCCTGGGTTCGATTCCCGGCATGGCCGAAAAATTTATCATTGGTGAAATGTGGGTTTAGCCTTTCACAGTGATGGTGGATTAACGGCCGAGGACTGGATGTTGTGCCTGTCCTAGTTTTAAGTTAGATTATAAGGCATATGAAGTTACGACAGGCCTAACAAGTCGGTAGTGAAATATATATATATGGCTTGAATAAAAAAAAACTGATCCAGGCCACAGGTTGGAAAGAGTCATGGATGTAAAAACTAAGGCATGGTGCAAAAAAATAAAAAGTTACAGGATATAAAAATAATCAAATTAATTTATCTTGCAGAAAATTCTGAATTCAATTTTTAACAAATTCATAAAATACCTAAAGAATATTGGTTAAGGTATCTTACCTCGCTATCATCATAAACTCTGCATAGCTTTGTATAAACTTTGCCTTGCGTGGATCTCGCACCGCCACTGCCCTTGCAACTTGCCTACCTTGCAAGGAACGGATGGCATTGACAAACTCTGTGGTCCTGTCTCGCGCAGACATTGTGTGATTGTTTTTATTGTTTACTTGTTTGAGTGGTGAACCTTCTAAATGATGATTTCTCAGCTCAGAGCCATTGTAATAGGATATTCGTGGCCTAGAGTCTTGAGCTGGATAAGGTCCCCCGGTAGTCACGATAAGGGGCGCCTGTTCCGACTCTGAGCCAACACGCCGTCGTCTTGCGCTCATTGGATCATGAGCCACGTCAATGTTGTTTTTTTTCACAACAATATCTATAAGGTGAGCATAACATATTATATATTCAATTGAGTCAAATAAACTTTAGTTCTAAGTCTGTAAAATGTACATAAGTAGGCTTATAGGTTTCTGTGCGTCAGGTCAAAGTCAAAGACCAAATCTCCTTTCCTTCGACTTCAACACTCACATTAGCCTTCACACCTTCAAAACATCTAATTAAAAATCGAATATTTTAAAATATAATCATTTTTTGAACAGCTACTAAACAGTATTTTAATAGTGACTAGTGATTAAATGACATGTATAGTGTGATTATGGATATATTCAAATATCTCTGCATAAAATATTATAGGCTAATGTGTCTTTCTTCCTCCAAACTTTTCTATTTACTTACAGTATGCACTTGATGAATAATTCTTTCTTATTCATCACCATATCATACTACCTGTTCAGGTAATAAACATATATGATAATTACTCTAATGAAGTAGAGATGAAGAAGGAAGCATTTTAGAGGTAATCTACCCGCATTTGAATGAAAAGCGAGCGGCTAGTGTGTTGCAAGAGCTGTGGTTGGAAAAATATACAAAAAAGTAGGAGAAGGGATCTAGTGTGTGTCATGTTCCAGGCTGTGAGAGGGGAGGGAAAAAGTAAGTAGGAAATCTGATAAAAAGACAAATCATTCATAAAAGAGGAAACCAAGGGGTCAGAGGTTTCAGGTTGACTAATGTTAGCGTCCAGTTTCGTGTATAATCATTGTTCACGCCAACTTCCATTCCTACTGGGAAACCAGTTTTTTTTTTACACATTCCAGCCTTCACACCAGTCACAAACATCGAAATTTAATCCCACCACACAATTTTAAAAATACATTACTTGAGTAGTCCCATTAGAGTTTAATAGTAGACCATGTGAAAAAGTGAGATAGGCTTGCTAAGTACTAAATTAAACATATGCTTTGTCACATTCTATTATTTTATTTGGGGTAATTAATGGGCACTTTCTAAACCAACTTACGAGTCTAACTTGAATCTAGAACATACACAATACTTAGCTGTCAATTCATCAATGGGAAAGGGGAAACCTCACTTTCACAAATTAATCATTTTTTAAGTATTTATGCCAGGAATAGAACCAAATACCCTCAACTCAATATAAAGACATGCTACTGATATCAGGTGTCAGACATTTATCACATTTATCTTGGCAACGGATGTCACAGTGTGTAAGGTATTAGTAAACGGACTCCAATAATAGTTTCTTAGTTTTTCTTCACTCACTTAATTAGAACCACTAATTAAACCTATGTTTTGTACTGTGGTGTGAGATTAAATACTGATCCGTGGGACTCTGGTGCAAGCTAAGGTATAAACAAAAATATGTTTCCAAATACTGAAAAAAATTAGTAGCACCAGCTTAGGCCATAACTACTAATGACAGTGTGGAATGAAGCCATTTTCTTTCGAAAAATAATGTGCCTTGTTTATATAATTTTATCCTATTAGATCCTTATGTCAGATGAGCTATGCACCTTCATTTTAAAGAAATCTACTTTTCCATAACCTTGATAGGTTTTATTTTGATTTGTTAAGATACAAGTCAAAAATGTATAAGCCAATTAATATTCTTTTTTAAAGGATAAATCAAATGGGTACATTGATGTGAGCCTACCTTTGCTGACAAATCCAATAAATATATAATTTAAATCAAATATGAAGCCTATTTAATTTACACACTACGTCATCATAAAACAGCTGACATATTTGTTCACAAATCACAGTCCATGAGACTACCATGACTTTCACTTGTTCGCCAAATGTATACAACGATGACGGTAAAATAATTGATTCGCTAGAAAATAAGAAAGCGCCATTCTTATTGGCTTGTTTAAATATTGAAGCACTGTGAATGAATATTTTAACCAAGCGCAGTAATGCTTTCGTTTGTCGATTGTTTGTGTCAAACTAAACATAGATAAAGGATACTAAAGGTGTGCGTCATAATTATAATCGATATTTTCATTATAATAAGAGATTTTTGATTTTATATCTACGATTATTTTGATTTATCTCTATTTTAATAACTTGGAATTCCAAACGACATTTGGTATAGCCTTTAAAGAGTAAGTATAATCTTTATTATATTTATCTTCCATGTACCTGTCGATAAAGGGGGGGAAAATAAATCCATTTTGATCTTTTTACCTCCCATGATAAGTTAAAACTACATTAAAGCTTTATTATTAAGCTTTGGATTTTAAATAGGTCACCATTTTCACAATATTATAGTGATACCCGTATTGGTGGTAGAGCCGTTAGATTTTAATTTCGTCTTGTTACCTTTGACAATAGATTATGTGGGGCTAGACTAAAATCCTTGCTTTTGACTTAAAGGCCCCGACATAGACTCCGTATCCGTAGGTCCGTGAGAAGTCGATGCCACAATATCAGATTGCTCTAGCCACAGAGTCCTTTCTACGGACTACCAATCATAGTCGAGTAAATATGTGCATGCACATTGAATTAAAAGAACGAATGGCAGTGGGAGGATCGGTTGCTAAGGAAACAAAAAATGAAAATATGGCTACACATGGAGCTATTACAGAAACTTTTTTCTAAAAATCTAAACTCTTAAACACCTTCGGAAGGCTCGACTTCTAGGAAAATGTTTTCTGAAAAGTACCAAGCTATCAGAAATATTGGCTTTTCATTTGTAGGTTCAACACCCCTATTATCAAAACTATTAAAAGCGTTTATTATAATCTGCTGACGCTTGCTCCTTGCTGTAGCAGATTTTCTTTTGAATTTTTTGATTAGACGAAGTTTCTTACTATCTCATTGGTTGAAACGGTCACGTGATTACAGATATTGACTCTGTAATCGCTAGTAGAATTTCTTATGGATCAGGAACACTTGAGTACGGACTATGAACCTCCGGGTATGGAGTCTCAAAGCTTTCATCAAAAGTGAAAAGGAGTTCTACTTTTGTTCATTTTTAATGATTATTATTGAAAAATGAAAACAAAATGAACTGTGAGAACATGTGTAAGTATTAATGAATTCATTTTTCTTTGAATGTAAAGATTTATTTTAATTAAACGCTACACTGTGACCACTTACAACCTTTTATTGGATTTAATCCTCAATTGTTTTAAAGTTTCAACTCGCATTGACAAATCAGACAGCCTTTAATGAAATATGTGGCGCTTATTTACAGGCATTGTGTTGCAAGAGTTCTCAACAATGGAACGCTAGTTGGTCATTCACATCAGGATCAATAAAACATGTGAAAGAATTCCTTTCATTTTCATGAAAAATGAATCATTGAAAATTATACGTGAGAACTGACCTTTATTCTGCGATTACATTGGATAAGAATTTGTACGAAAAATGACTCGTAAGAAATCTTATGAACTCGTACGACGCGAAGTCATAAGATGTAAACAACTCAATAGATTTGTATGGGTGGGGTTATATTTCTTGCAATATATTCGTTCGAGATTGTATGAAGTTTTACACTTTTTCCATGCGAACAAAATAATTTTGTTTTATCATCAGATTTCTTAAGAAAATATAGGTGTTTGGTGTCAAAATAGATTGTAGGTAGCTAATATTATTGATTGCTGATACAAGATCATTATGGGATTAAAAATGTAAGCAATACAACAATAATAAAAAATTTAATTTAATTTAGCACCGCGTCTTACTACCCATTCGGATTATACGTTTAAACTTGATCTCCCCATTCTTGGCAGTCAAGCTCAACACTAAACTATTGCGTTAGCTAACTACGCAACCGGGAACATGACAACAGGTAAATAGCGTTATATAATATATTTTAATAATGCATTGGAGAAAGGAACTAAGTCAAAAAATACTATTTTTTGTGTTTCTTGGATCTTATAGTGTTCTAACAGTGACACATATCTAAAATTAACAACTGAAAATGGTTTATTGAAGCATGTAAAAAACACTTCATTTTTGCTCTCCTGAAAAGCACACTATTTATTTATTATAGTTTACGTTTAAAATATTGTACAAACCTAATTCTAATTCCATAGGCTGTTTTAGTAGCCCTGTTGAAACATTGTGGTCCTTTGCTTTTGTTTTGAAAATGGTGTATACTTTCATTGTTTTCAAAAACCTTGTAAATCAGTAATAATGTTATGAAGTAAGCAAATTGATTTTATAATCAAATCAACTTTTTCAGTCTCTGACAATTTTCTATTTTCGTTTTGAGAATTCTCCATTTTGAGGTAATAATAACAAAAGTGCATTAAACAAGGTGTCTTTCTCAAGGGACTTTGATTAAAACCTTCTTGCTCCATAGAGGTGTCTTTTTCTGAAAATGGTCTCATCAAATATGTTTTTAAGGTGCATCTCCTACTAATACATATGGAACCATTATGTCTGTACTTGGTAAGAACCTTTCCGGCGGTATGTTGCGTATGTTTGAGTATTTATGGAGTAGTGTTTCAACAGCTTTTAAAATATAATCGAATGTAGATTGTTTAATTTGAGTATATTAACAAATTTCTTATCACTACACGTGAGTTATTCAAACGATCTGGTGAACTCCCCATTCTCATTCCTTGATGGAAAATATCTGTTCACCCATTCACATTTCTTGTCCAACAAGAGAACCTTTAACACAGGATTTTCCAAAAAGTAAAATTTAGACAACAGATCCATTGTACTTGGTTGAAACAACAAACGTCCTGAAGATTCTGTAAGTACCCTTAACATGTTTTTGCATCCAATGTAACCACTCTGTCTTACAAACATTTTCTGACCTATTAGTACGAATTTGTAAGAAACATTTTTTGTATGAATTCTTATCCAATGTAACCGCCGCTTAGGGCTGTATCAGAATAGTCTACACGCGATGCCGCCTTGACTTGTGCCCTTGATAGCTTCATTGGCAATCACGTGACCAAGTGTAGATCTGTCCGAATAGTCGTGAACGATACTTTCTCTGACTTTGCTAGTGTGGCTCACTTTCATCTTATGCTCATCTCCTCACCCCTACCAGTAGGATTACCCAAACTTTGAATAACTTGTGTTAAATATACAATAACAAATAAAATAAAAATGAAAAAACAGCATATCAGTAAGTATTTATATTCATTATTTAGCTGGCACGTGGGATTGGATACACTTGATAACATTACTTTAAAAAAATATTGTTAATAAACTACCACTTTGGTGGCCACATGGTCTAAGTTGCTACTCTCGCAATGGACTAATTATTTACACTGCCAAAGACTAGAAGATTGGGGTTCATTCCCTGTCAGGTGTACTGAGGGCAATACTTCCTATAGGATTTTCCACTATCCTTGCAAATGCAAGTACAAGGCAGAGCATTAACACTCCCAATCATAAAATATAAAAAGAACTCGACAATTAAATTAGGATTGTTGTAAACATATAGGATTCTTTGTGTCTCCAAACTCAGGCACACAATACAAAACATGAAATATGGGACAACCCCGCTAAACACAGGATGGATGGCAACCCTAGAATACTGTGCACACTATTGACAAGTCATTAGGTGTTAATAAATGTGCAGTCTAGGCCTATTCATTAAGATGGAAGAAAGTAGCGCTGTACAATTAAATACCTAAATATGAAAGGGGAATCCCAACAGAAGAGCATTGGCGCACTAAATCCAAGGTCCTGGGCTTTATATTTCCATTGTTCAAAAAATGTAGGGCCTACTTACCTTGATCTTTACCAAATGAGAGAAAAAGCATCACAAGGTTACTTGGTCACAATATGTAGGCCTAATAATTCTAATATTGTGTGTAAGGATAAAAACGTCATTCCATCTCACTTTATCAGGGAATAACTTAGTGTAGGACCTATATGGTGTGATATTATTTCAGCCATGTCGAGCACAAGTCAAAAACATCGTAACTTTGTGGCGGAGCCCATGGGGGAGAAGCCTGTGACTGATCTTGCAGGGATCGGTTGTGCTCGGAAGAAGATTGGAGAGTTCTGGATTTGACCGAGTAGGTATCTAATTCCTTTTAATCCACTAATTCAATGGAAGAGCTCTAAAAACACCTAGAAAACTTTGGTATACAGTTGGTTTTTTTCAAACAGTTTTTTCACACATCAGCATATTGGTTCCTTAGAATAATTATTTAATATAAGAACAATTATTTGATCATAAATATTTTTTTTTTAAATACAGTGGCCTATTCAAATATGTGAAATACATAAACATGTTTTCTGAAAAAATATTTCAAACTCATTGATGATTGATATAAAATAATTAGGCTGCATGTCTTATTTTTATTTTAACATGCATATGTGACTTGTTAAATAACTATTTATTAGGGTTCATTGTTATCATGAAAATATAATAATTAGTTAATTATCCACCTCTGACAAGACATCTTGTGATATGTGGGGAAAGCCAGGCCTCCACCGTGGTTCGGATTCCACGTTAAACTGTAGGTCCTCCATTTCATCTCACAATCACCCTACCATAAGTGTGTAAGTGCGTATAACCCGAACGGGTAGTAAGACGCGGTGCTAATAATAATAGTTCATTATCATTTAAATAAGTGCAAGGAGTCACCATTTACGTCTTAAATAAATGGCAGAGGCACCCCACAGACTTACACTTTTATCTTAATAAAGTGATATTTGTTAAAAACATATAAGATTTGTGGAGAAAAATTATTGTACATGTTGCAGAAACACTCCAACAAAGAGCATAAATTAAATAATATACACATTACAAAAACATTGAGAAAATAATATTTATGTCCACCAAAGAGCATAACACTCAATTTCAATTGTCACAAACCTACATTAAAAATGTGTATAGCTAGAAAACTATTGGTTTTATAAAAATATCCTATTCTAAATAAAAGATTTTAATCTAGAAAAGTACTACAAAAAAAATAATCATAAGTTATTTTGTATATCAAAATTTGAAATCTCTGCCTATGTAAAGTACCCTTAAAATAAATTTCATGGGATAGTGAGAATTTCCATTCGGCTTTAAACAATACCTACATACAGAATTTAATCAATATTGTTAACTTTGAGCAGATTTGGAGAAAATTGATGTTTTTTTTTATTTTTGCCCTTCAGTAAACTACCCTTAATGTTTGGGTTTGATATCTAATTCCATATAACCCTGGGGTAGCTCGATGGAAATCCTAGATACCAAGTTCCAGCCTGATTGGTAAAATAGTTTAGTCTAGAGTTTTAGATACAGAAAGCATTACGAAAACCACTTTATCGGTTTCAGGGGTTCATGAAACTTCAATATTTATCAAAATTTCATGTTTAAATTCTTTGTCGATCACAATACTTTTCTCTCAGAGAGGATGAGAGAAAGTAAAATGTACAGAAATATTTAAAAGGTATTTTGTTAACTACATCCATCCAGGATATAGGCCTATGAATTACTGTTTGGCAGTGGCTTTAACTTTTTTCAACTCACACTCCCAACCACCTTGGTAGATAATAAAATTCTCTTCTTTATCTATGTAACAATGGGAGGATTATGGTGGAATAAAAGTCTGGAACGATTATTATGATGCTTGAAACTGTTTTAATTCCAGTCATCTCATGATATTGGGTTTGATAATTAACCGAGCACACCGCAAATCTCTTTCCACTTCAAGTCGACAACACTGTTGAGTTTTTATGAGCCATAGTTGAAGATTTGGTGATGTTGCATGTGGCCACAATTGTAACTTAGGGCAGCGTTTCCCTATTTTAAGCCAATGAGGCAAGTTAATAATATTCTTTCATTTGTTTTTCACACTGTAAAATATGATCAGTAATAAGGATTGCCAATTAATTCAAATCAAAATAAAGGACATTAGCCAAAGGTACAGCCAGAACGTGTGAGATTTTCCATTTGTTGTATCCGTTTTTGTTAAAAGATAAATATTTATGTTATGAGGGCTCCATCATGTATTTTTCTTGTGCAAGGGCTCCTTAGTTCTAAAAAGTTTGGAAACCTCTGGATTAGGGTGGCAAGTAGAGAGAGAATTGGAGAGCAAATCCAAGGCTTGTGGGCTCGAAAATAAACATGTGCATTAACACTTTTGGCTGATCACAGAATTTACAATAACTGGTAGGCATTTTTGTCAATATTGCAAGAAATAATTATCTTAATTACTTTGGAAAAGTGATTTAAATAAAAAAATAACCTTATTTTTATATATTATTTCTAACGTTATTTTTTAATTGTTCCATGCTCTCCGGGTTGTGAACCACTGCTTTATGGCAATAGGAACTTTAAAGTTTATTGCCGCAGTTACCAAAGTATGCCACCTAGCCCTATATTGAGCTAGCTCCATCCAGTCCACCTAATTGCACCCTATCTCGTTCAGGTCCATTCTAACGTTATTCTACCATCTGTGTGTAGGTCTTGCAATGGTCTCATCATATTTGGTTTACACGTCAATATCCTGAACAAGGTTCTAAAATCTCTCATGTCCCACCCACCAAAATATACTCAACTTGGTTATCCTAACTTCTTGTGATGAGATGTTTTAAAGACTTAAAAAAACATATATATACACACATAAACATACTCAAGTTTATCTCAATTAACACACTTTATTGTATAAATTTAAGCTAGAATAACAAACAATTTAGGTGTTCAAAATAAATCTTTAATAATTTTTTTAATGGTTTTTAATGACACGTGACATTGATATTCTTTTAGGCATATGTGGTGCTGGGACAGTTTTTGATACTCAAGAAAAGCAAGGATCTATTTCAAGATTGGTTGAAAGATGTCGCCGGTGCCAATACAAAACAATCAAGTGACTGTTTTCAATGTCTTGCTGATTGGTGTGACGAGTTTCTGTGATTTGTATTTCTTGTTTGAAATACCTCAATTGTCAGAATGTGTGCAAACTTTCACAACTGGTGGTCTGTTAAAATTTGGCTGATCAATAATAATAATGTTTATGAGCAAAGAGAGAGAAAGCTTGCTTTAAATAAGGAAACATGTATCTGTAAATTGGCGATATATTAATTATTTTATTGTTTTTAAATAATGTGTGTACAATATAGTAGATAGTTTTATAAATTAATTGGTGAATTTTTTAATTATTTTTTTTGTGTGTACATTGATTTAAAAAAGTTAGTTTTAAGCTGAATTTGCATTACTATACTTTAATGAAAAATCTACTCTCACACTACATACATATTATCAAAAGATATATACATAATTTAATTTGTCATTAAAATAAGAGTGTTAATTAATTCAAACCATCTTAAAAGTTGTATAAATAGAACCAAATATTACTAAAACTTTTAATAAATAATCTGTATATTCTTGTTATGTCAGTAATTTAAATTTATATTAATGGAAATTGATAAACCTAAATAAAAAGGAAAAATAAATTACTAAGAGTAAATTTGATGAAGAAAGCCCACCCAGGGAAAGAGGAAAAATATGGGAAGAATCCAATGCACAAAGGTGACATCTTCTTCCTTTCTTCTGTTTTCTGTAGTAGAAGTAGTCACACACACATTTTAACACAAATAAAATAATATTTCGGCATTGTTGCCTTTATTAAACACAAAGAAAAGAGTACAAATAACACAAACAATGGATTACTCCATTTTGAATTTCTTTCCACATTNTATTTTTCCTTTTTCTTTAGTTTTATCAATTTCCTTTACTATAAAATTATTGAGCCATTGGGCCACCTCATTTTTAAACAGTATTGACCACAAATAATTATGAATTATGTTGTAATCAAGAAAAAAAAAATTCAACTTTATTTTGCTAGCAAATTATGCATTATAATGTTTAAAATAATTATGTAATCTTCATCATAAAACACACTTTATAAATGTTAAATTTTAGCTCAAACTGGACTGTCACTACTTTACCACAAGGAATTTTTTTGACACCTGCGCTTTTGGAAGAACTGGCTCAACTCGTGGAAACTTAGACCAATGGAATTGATTGACACTGCATATTACCCTCACAGAAATTGATCTCGGGACCCTGGCCGGGCTCGACAGATGCCCTCTAAGTACAAGTACTACTGATTACCTGAAAATGTGGTCTAATATGGTACGGCATCGAGCAGCGTAACTGCCTGTAAGATCGATGGAATTGTGACAGCTCCGATGCCAAAAAATAAAAGTTTTTTTTATACCTTGCTATGGCCCCATTCCTAGCCAACAAGTTCAACATTGCTATGAATGATCAGCCTTCTTTTTTAACCTTTCTAGTTCATTACTATACACGCTATACCAACACTTGTTAACCTACGTGTCATAGGATTTATTGAAGTACACGAAAAGGATGTTACCATATTTGTTCCTAACACCCCATTCCTTATCCTTTTCCACATATAACAAGGTTACTATGTGGCTGGAAAAAAAACCATGTATAAATTTCCCCAAATATCTCAAATCTTCCTGTTCTAAACACCAATGGCTTGGATTCACAAATCATGTTTATGAAAAATGAAATTTGGCTGAAAAATATGGAAAATTTTAATATCCTGTGATATTTGTGCTATTTAACCTTTTGAGTGTGTATAGAAGAGGACTTCCATTCGTTACTAACTTGTATCGTCACAACATGTACACTGGTTACACTAAGTGGTAGCAAGCTTACCTCGATGGGCCACCCAATGGTGCATCTTGTGATATAGGTCCATACATTCGACCTTTCATCATTCACCTTTTAGATTAGACTGACTGAACATTTAATGGCATGAGATAAGTAAAACAAATCTGGATAGTGTTGTTTAATCTCTCCATGGCCTTCCATCTATAACACTTGCCTACTCCTTTAGCAACAAAGATCTTCCCTTATCCATGGATAGGCAAAATACAATGCAACTGAGACCAATATTATTATTTTTTTGTCTCAATAGCAGTGTCTAATTAATGTCATGGTCACTGGACGCTTTCAACTTTGTGGGTGCCTGAGACATCGACCTCTGCCACATGTATCCAGTCCATTCCTTTAGCTTCCATGTCCTGCTCTTGGTCCAGCCATCTTGTCCTTGATCTTTCAATAGTTCTTCTACCATTCTAGTTACTCTGTAGAACTTTCTTAGGCATTCTGTCCTCCATTCTCATTCCATGCCCTATTCTCTTCAATTTCTTAACTATGGATTTATCCGTTACACACAAACATGTAAACATTGGGTTGAATATCACCTCCATATTGTCCTAAAGACCAATGGCATATGTCAATAAAGAATTTTAAGAAAAACAAAATCTCATTTCCCTTTAGTTCCATCTAAATTTTTGGTGGGAATTTGTTCTGGAAAAATGGTTGCAATGTTGTAAACAATGTTGAAATGCTTTCATCTTAGTTATATTAATTCTTAAATGTTTGATGAGCCATCAGTGGACTCCAGCTTAGGCAAGATAACCATATTGCTTGTATTTAAAATTGGAAACTAAGGTCAACATTTGGATATTTAAAATGAGAAACTAACGATGAACATTTGGATATATTTAAGAGGAAAGAAGTTATTTTGTAAAGTGTATTTGTATATTATATGCCGGTAGAAATTTTTTAATATGAAAATAATTGTTTTCACTCTTTAACTGTGTTGTGATTTAATCTACCCTATTCTAGGTAAAGTATTTGAACTGAAATGTAATTATATATGTGGTTTTAATGGGTTTGGAAACACCTTTAGTCTAATACAAACTGAATGTAGACATATTTTGCAACCACAATGCATACTTGCCATACAACATTTAAAATAAAGAATAGGGATCTGCATAATAGTTGATAGGGGGGGGGGAGACTACAATAACTATTTAATATAGTAGCCTTCCCAGTGTGGGGTTGCAGGTAAGATGAAAAAATGGTCAATGCTTTTCAAGTTTTTATATCAAAACTTATTTTTGGTCAAAATAAATCAAATATTAATTAAATACAAACAGAGTTTAATTCTATTCACATGGGGCTAGATTCAAGGGGATGAGCAAGCTTTTTGTCGAGAAACATACATGTACCTTACCTTAAGAGAGATTCAAGTCTAGTAAATGCTCTATAAAAGATGCAGAAGGAACATTCAAAACAAAGTTTTTCATTGGCAAACAATGCGGAAAAATATAGAAATAAAATTGGTAATAGTCGAAAGGATGATTTTTAAGCTGGGATTGGAAAAACTTTTAGACAAATGGAATAATCAATCCTATGTTAGGTAATCAGCTGTGCGAGCTTGACAACACTGAATTAAAGTGAAGCTATAGAAGACTGCCATCAGGAGAACCCCCTCCCTTTCGAGAAATTAAATTGATGTTTATCACTAGTTTTACTATCTCACTAATCAAAGCTCATTTAAAAAAAAATTGTTATTGGTAATATTATTGAATGATTAGTGTACAGTAATTATTATAAATACCTGCAATGTCAGGACTAATAAATCCAGTTAAAAATATTACCCTTGTGTGGTATCTTATCTCATTATAAATACTGATAATTTTACAAATATAGTTTAGAGAAAAAATATTTGTAAAAATTATAAATGTATTCAACTTATTGTAATAGACATTCAATCTACATTACATGTAAATAAATCACAACATACATATGTGTACTAGATGTTAGTCAGACCACACACACTCACCCTGTTGCACAAACCTTGTTTAGGTTTAAATCTATTTTATCATTTTTATTATTACTATTTCAATGACTAATAGTAAATAAAGATCTTTAGAATAAGGTATATTTAAATAATGTGCTTTAAACAAAATCTTTGAATAATACCACACATACATCGTGTTAGTATGGCCTAGTGGGAAAATTTCGAGTTTGAGTGAGGAATAACTAACTATACTATAGAGGCCAGTTAAAGTTTGATTGTTTGCGATTTGAATAACTCCATCTATTTTGTCAAGTCGATTGAATAACTAAAAACTATTTATATAATAATTGTTATAGTGTTAAAACTTATTTCCCTCTTAATCACTATTTGTTGATGTTCTTATTTGTTTTTAATAAATTTCAATGCTAATCTCAAATTCTGAGCTATACCATTCATTTGAAGATTATTCTCAAGTCTAGTGTTACACTGAAAAATCACTTTTGAGATTTACTCTCAAATTTTGAAGTATTTTTCTGTCAAAATTTCTTGAGAGGAACCTCCCCCAACCTGATTCCGTGAGAGCACCTGCGCCCCCCCAACCCACCTCACAAAAATCCTGGATCCACCCCTGAATGCCACTAAGTGTGCCAAGGGTAAGAATGGTAAAACATAGGGATTAAAGAATACCTAGATATAATTTTGTGTGTTCATATAATATGATCAGTAATCACTTTTGAAAGATACCCATATAATATTTTATAACCAGAAAAATAAAAATTGATTTAAGAATCAAATAGCCAAAGCTATTATTTATGTTTTTAGTGAGGATTACTCCATCTAGATATATTCTGAAAATTGAAAAATGACACCTGGACACAGGAATTGAGCTCGGAAACTTTGGTTTCGCACGCCACTGCTCTAACTAATAAGCTATCCAGGAATCGCCTCGTGCCCAGGGTCATTCTCCAATTGTATTTTAAGGCGGAGTCTATGATGGACGTGCGGAAATCGTCGGCTACAAATGTGTGATTTTATTAAGATCACGAGCTATCAGATAACGCAGCCACCAGGTTCACTTCTCGTATCCAGATGTCATTTTTCAATTATTTTTTTAAAATTGGTAAAATGATAAAATTTAAACGCAAGAAAATGCGTACTTTCCATTTTGTCCTTATGAAAATTTAAGTGTAAAAAAAATAGTTGATGACTCTGACATGGGAGCTTTGTGCTCAATCCCATATTGATAGATTTGGACAAGGCATTTGATAATGTTCCACATAGGCCGAATGAAATGGAACATAGAGAGATGGGAATATTTTCTGGGAAAAATTATACGATATTTTTATGCCCGTCAAATATGTACAGTACGTTGATTTAAAGGATCATTGTTGTTAAGTTTATAAGGTTCATAGATTATGTGTTGAGGGTTCATTTAAGAACGGGATTTTAGATGATTACGTTAAAGAATACATCGGGCATTTAAATTAAGAATAGGCTGCATTAAAAATAAATCTAATGAGTAAATATTGTAGACAATAAAAATTTGTAAAAAACCATGAATAAATTCCTCGTAATTGAAGCTAGTCATTTGCTGTTCATTCCGACGTGAGTGGTAAATTAGGTATTACACGGGTGTTTTTAGCAAATAATTAATAAAGAAAATACTTAGAAATAAAAATTAATTAGTATTACAATAATAAACAATACATGTAGGTATATACAGGGAAATAAAAAGATATTCTAAAATGTTTACTGAGAAAAGATGAACTTATTAGAATAATTAATGTGATTGAAGGCAAGTAGATAAGATGATATTTAAGTGAAGTATTTTATAGTAGTGTAGTAGAGTTAAGTGGTTGGACTTCACAATATTAACGCTGACTGTATTTTAATCAGTCGTTTACGCTAAAGTTATTTATTAATTTTTTTAACCACACAACTAATAAATACTATTAGCTGAAAATTTATCTCTCTATCCATATATGATATAATATTTTATTCGTGGAGGTTTGGCATAACCGTTTGTCATTTTCTTGGGAAATGAGTCAGAAAGCTTTTATCAAGGATTATTTTATTTGTTTGTAAAATTTACATGTTGATATTATTATGTTCGACTGATTTTACGCTTTTTTTAAGTGAGTTAATTTTTTTATTTGAATCTATTATTTGATTTTTCTTGTGACTAGAGTTGTGAATTAAAGCTTAGTGAAGTTGCTGTAATGGCTGCCATGTCATGAAGATACCTACCCTGTGTGGTGAACCTACAATGGAAGATAGTTCTCCATCACAAAATCACAACGGACAATTAGGACCTTCGAGTGGTGGAATTAATGCAGGGAACAAACAAAATGATGAAGGAAGTCAAAGAATTCAATATTCGATACCTGGCATATTACACTTCATACAACATGAGTGGGCAAGGTTTGAGATGGACCGATCGCAATGGGAAGTGGATAGAGCTGAATTACAGGTAATATTTATCATATATAAATGTTATTTCCTCATATTTTAATAATTCAGAGAACATATTTAAATTACCCAGTTTAAAATTAACGTTTACATTGTTCACTTAAAGCTTTCCTTTACCCGGTAATTTTATATATTAAATGCATTCAAAAAAACTGCTTCCCATTAGAAGTTCGACCAATGTACTAATTTTGGACATATTAATTTAGTTCCATATATGAAATATAACAAAGTGCATTTGTTGATTTGATTTTCTAAAATGATTTATTTCTATGTGTAGGCCAGAATAGCTTTTCTCCAGGGGGAAAGGAAAGGTCAAGAGAACTTAAAAAATGATTTGGTCAGAAGAATAAAAATGCTGGAATATGCATTAAAGCAAGAAAGGTAATGAACATGACTGTATATTTAGATTATTTTTTATTTAAAATATTAATTTAAAACTTCTTATTGAATCATGAATTTCTATAAAATGTTGTTTGTTTGTCATTTTGACATTCCCAAGTAGGTTAAGCAAATAACTTTTCATTACTGTATTAAAATAATGGGGAAAAAAATTACTGTATTTCAAAGATTTTCTAAATTACAAATAATAAATATACATTCTTATTGTTTGGTTTAACATGTTATTCTTTTGTTGTGCAGTATACACTAGTCACAATGTTTGGGGACAAAACCCAAGAACTGTACCTTTTAGGCAATGTTTACTTTCTTTCTAAACAAGCAGAAAATCATAACATTTAAATTTATATTATACTCAAAAACATGCGGGAATTCAATTAAGATGTACTAACTTAAACTAAACAGTTAAAAAAAAAATCCTACTATGAACAATTCAAAACTAAACTTACCAAAGTGACGCAAAAACAAGTATTACTGAAAAATCATTAAAATACATGTTCAAAGATTTATTTAGGTCCATATTATAGAGCCAATTAATGCGCAGTAATCTTTTGCAGTGATCATACATCAGTCTTTGTTAAGAAGGTACAGAAAAGGTGGATAGAAAACATATAAAAGGGAACCAACACATTATGGCTGTTACAATGAAAAGAAAAACACGGTTCACACTTTACATTGCTGCCATTCAACAAAGGGGTAATGGCTGCCTCTTTAAGAAAATCGATCGTCACTGCCTAATCCCTCACCCTAGGTTTCATTCTATCAGAACTCATCAGGGAGGAGTTTGAGTCGCACAACACAACTTTCCAAAAGAGGAAACCAAATAACTAAAGCAAGGAAAAGGAAATTGGAAAAGGATAATAGGACACTAAGATAGGAACAACATTAAGGACAAACACAGGAAAAGCACATTTCATTCTAACAGTGTTTTTATTCCATTTTCTATTTTTCTATTCTTCTTTCATGTAACTTCCATATACTGTATAATACAGCTTACCTCTAAAAGCAAAACAAAATGCTCCTTAAAGAGATATATTCTCATTCAATATCCTTAACATGATAGTTTTCACAAATTTACTGGTGATTGAACAGAACAAAATTAAACAAAAGTTGCTGAAAAAGGAATGGCAGTAAATATACATTTTATCATTTTTACCTTTGTTAACTATGATATTGATGTTTCAAAGTTGTTAGTAGCAAATTACAGCTAATCCCCAAATATCTAAATATCTTATCACCCATACCATCAAAACAAAATTTACACTTTTTATACCCTTTTGAAGATTCTATTTCCAAAGGCCATAATTGAGGATGTGAAAATGAGTGAGTCTTTATTAATTGAACATTTGGCAAAACACCAAAAAGACTTGCTGTCATTTTTATTATGATCCTTTATAAGGGATATGTAACCTTGAACCTTGCATTTTACTAGGAGGTTTTTATTTACACATTTTATTAAATTAGAAAAAGTTGTTAGGGATATTATATGCCGAAGGCCTATGCATTATTTGTTTATAAACAATTTCATTTGGGATCAAACTTTACAGTTAATTTATTAAATTTGTTCAATATAATTTTGTGTTTATTGCAAACTCAATTGTATTTCATAGTATTATTCACCTATTTTGAAAACCATAAAGATAATCAATTCCTGAAAACATTTAAAGAGGGAATATTTTTCTTGAATTTTATGCAAAGAAAAAAAGTAGACTAATTGAAATTAATAATTTTTTTTTATACCAGCCTATTCTTTAACATTATGAAATTGATTGGCTTATATATAAGAAGTTAATTTTTCTTAGAACTGCTCAAAAATAATTGGGACCTTTATCAGAGTTGTACTTAAAATTCTAAGAAATCATTTACATCAGCTTCTAACGACTAACAACACTTATTGAGAGAAGTGTTTACCTGTGTCCATCTTTGGTGGACTAAAAACTTTGTGTTTATAATTCCTGCTTTAATAACATGTCGGGTGACCTGGTGGTCTAGGGGTAAGGTGTCGGACTTCTGTGCTGGGGTCAATTCTCGGTCCCAGCAAAGATTTATCTGATAGTCAAACCCTTCCTTCACCTCTGACATGTCATGTATTAATCACAACTTGTGAATGTGGAGAATGCCAGGCCTCCACCGTAATAATAAGAATATGTCTACACCTTACACCCGACTACTAAATTCATCTGATAATTTATCTTTGTTGAATTTTTTGTGAGTTAATTCTAGTATGGGATTATTTTTTAGTAAATAAGGATAATTTGACAAGTACCACTTTTTATTTTGAGCCAGCAACCCGAAGGTTGTTTTGATATGTCATCTGGATCTGGGCATGCACTCAGCCCTTTGGCTGGTTAGTGCTGCCCACACTATCTCGTAGAAAGCACATGTACTGGGGAAGTTCAAAAGTGTGGTGGCTTTCCATTGCCTTTCATACTGAGTCTTTATGATCAATTGCGTGAGATCCTATCAATTTTCCCAAGAAAGGTAATTTTACATACCTTCAAGGGATATTTTACATGCCACAATCAACATGAAACCGATGGGCCTACTCCCCCTCCGGGGCAAGCTTTGTTACAGATTTTTATTGCTTAAAAAATAAATCTTGACCTCGGCTGGATTTGTTTCACTATTTTATTAATTGCATTTAAAATGTGTATGAGCTATATCTCACATGTTTGAATGAACTATATATGTGACAATCTAAAGAAAGCACCAGCTCAAATGTTAAAAAGGAACTTTATAAAGTATATATTTACTCTAGTAAACATAATTTACATTTTTGTACTTTCAAAAGATGTTTTCTTGTCTTGTTCTCACGTCTTGATACTTGGTTATATTCGTGTCTCGAATTGAAAAAAAATTGTTCTCGCACATCCCTACCCGGTATTATTTGTAAATATGCTATTAGACTGGTTTATTTTTGTGAACGAAAACAAATCCGACTCAACATTTCAAGAGTTTATTACATTCCATTGTGATTCTAAAGATTGATCACTGAATATATCAAGAGATCGGATCTCAAAGCAAAAGAGCCTTATTACACTGGGCCCTTCTTTTCAACAATGCATAACAATTTATTTGTTTCCAAAATAAATGTTTTCCTCACTAAATGATAACATGCATTCCAAATTTAAAATTCATAATTTAACAAGTAATTTATTTATTTATTTTTATCTTTGTTTCTTACTACCTATTCAGGCTACACACATATATGATGAGTACTCTAATGGAGGAGTAAGCATTTTTTATAGGTATGGTAATCTACCCTTTGAACCACGATCTCCCTGTCATCAGCAGGCCAGTCCATCATGAGCCATAATGAATGCACCACACTTAAAACACAAGACAATTAGTATAGTACTTCACTTGAGGCATACCAAGTCTGACTATCAAACTGGCCCTTAGTGTCAATTTTGACAGCCAAGTAAAATAAATTGTCATCTATGTTGGCTATTTAAAGTATTTTTTCATGTGTTTAAATGGCTGGTTTACGCTACATTTCAATTGCATAAAATTGTTATGTAGGGCAACACTTTTCAATAATTGTTCTTAATGCGAGGACTCCTTTAAAACTAAAAAAATAAAATCAGCAATTTGTTATTATATCTCCAGATGTGTAATAACAAAAAGTGTCAAAAACCCAAAAATTGCTATTAATACTTTCACCCGGAATTTCACGACACTTTAACAAACACATTTCAAGGGTAGTAGCTTTGGTGAGAGACTTAATTAACCAATTTGTTTATTTGCATATTTATACCTAGTTGCTTAAAGAGATGACTGGTGTCGATTTTATTGTTTCCAAAGATAGATTATCCAGTCGAAGTGATGACAGCTTCACTCTTAAATCTTGCTCCACATCTAGCTGGTTTCATTGGAACAAACACAGAAAATCCACTTACACCAGTGGTCCCCAAACCCATGGCTTCGACCGAAATAAGGGTCACAAGAATGTTACTGAGGTTTGCGGGAAGCTCTTGAGAAAAAATAAATTTTGTCAAAAATTATGAAATATTGCAATAACAAATGTACATCATGACAATCAGATTTTATAATGGATTACTGAAATATGACAAAAGTAAAATGGTGTGAAAAAAACATTCAAAAACATGTGACAAACGCTTGAGTCGGTCTTGTCCGTTATTCCAAAGCGCCAACATAGAGCCTTGCAATACCAATATCACAATATGAGCTATTAGCGTTTTCCACTACCTGCTTAACCATCGTGGGTTGACCGGGTTTTTAAACACTCGGTCTATCTGCACCCCTTTCTCTGACACATCTTATCACATGTTGTCTCTCTCCACACTACAGAAAGAGACAAGAAATAAAAGTGCAGGATTTAAATGTTTCTTTCATGAGTACAAGCGCATCGCAAAGTTCTTTGGCGGGAATACGGGGACCGAGAAGGACCGTGTTCTTATTGTTCAGTACCGATGTTGACATCTGAGAATTTAGGGGCTTAGTAAATATTAGTTATTGAAATAAAGTAGTTTTTTGTGAATATATTAACTGGTTTATATTTTCCTTAGTTGGAGTTCTAAAGCAATTTAAGTATTTTATTGTGGCAAAGACCAAACAAGTGTATTTTACCTAAACCCAAGAAACATATTTTAGTAAATGAAGGATAATAATAATAATAATGAATTAACCTTAGTTGGGGAAATAGGGAACAAAAATTAAAGGCAGTGTTTTTGCAGTTTTTATAGCAAAACATATTTTTGGTCAAAATAAATTGAAATTTGTTCCAGTAAAAACTGAGTTTGATTTTATTAACATGTTGAGTATCTGTTATGAGCATAGTGTTATTAGATTATAAAAAAAAATTAAATCTGTTATTAAAATTGTTATTAAATTCCAGGACACCCTTCACAAATATTCAAGAAATGTTGAAGAAAATTTAACTATATTACTACTGGAGAGATATTTGATATCTTTTGACCAAAAAAATTTGTTTTGTTATAAAAACCGCAAAAAATACTATCCTTTGCGCATGTTCCCTACACTCCTACCCAAAGAGGGAGGGTCGAACAGCGAGCTATCAACTGGCAAGTTGTGCTCTACATTTGGTTTAGTTAAAAATATATTTAAATATATTATATTAAAGTTACTTTGATTAATATAATGAAGTTATATAAGAAACACTATTTATGAAAATAATAGTCAGTTGAAACTGTACCACAGCTTTCTTACAAATGGACATATTTGACAGCTAGAAAAAGTTAATATATATCTATTTTCATGTATTCATATGTCAAGTGATGTGATCCACATCTGTCCCTTTTGATATATATTATCAATACCTATAAAATAATAAGTAAAATATCATCAATTTTTACCTCAGTAAATATTTTATAAAACTGAGGTGGGCAACCCTGTCGCCAATCACTACAAGTGTCCATAGTGCCATAATAGTGTTGCCAGTTTGTCAACTTTCGGAGCAAAATAAACTGTTGAGGAATGCCAGGCCTCCACCGTGGTTCGGATTCCACGTTAAACTGTAGGTCCTCCATTTCATCTCGCAATCACCCTACCATTACACATTAGCGTAAGTGCGTATAACCCGAACGGGTAGTAAGACGCGGTGCTAATAATAATAATAAAATAAACTGTTTCCTGCATATTTGGAAGCAGTCTGCGTTCTGAATGGCTCATTAACAAAACACTGCTGTCTAATACTCCACTTGATTCTCTAACACTCAATTCCATCTTTTAACTTCAGACAAAAAAAAAAAATTTCAAAATTCACATTAAATTGTCATACATTTTCAATCTGAACAATTTTCATCATTTGCTTTTGAGGCATTTGTAACAGAGTAGTCAAAGTGTACATCCCTCGAATGAACTTGTTCAAACAATGTGTGTTGTTTTAAATGTTCAGTTGACCAACTTAATTTCTTAATTTTTACATAGTGTGGCAAATTTCACTTCTCTTACATTGAAACATGTTAGCTACCTGTTTTAAAAGGTGCTCTAAATGTCACTCCGTAAGAAAATCAAGGTATAAGTAATGCGCTGGACATTTGGGTCGCCAGGTCGGGGAAAATCTTATGTTTAGGATCGCGATTAAAAAAAGTGATAAACTGATGAATTTCACAAACATAATTATGTTATGGGAAAGGCCCATCAGGAAGTTTTTGTGTATTCATAACAAACCTATCCAAAATTCATCTGGGTAATTTTGTTGTGAAGACTATTTTAACCCCTGTGATCTTCACATAACCTTTAAAATAACTCTGTGCTCCCTCAGGGGGTCCACATCTTCAGGTTGGGAAGGAGGGATTTAGTTTCTTAAGACTTGTTACTATGATGCTATGAGCCTTATTCGCCAAATTATCTACTATATTTTTTTCTTATTTGCTAATCTAAGAAAAAATGTAGATAGTTTATTTTGCTTAGTAGCTTTTTTCAGATAATTTTCACTAGTATAATACATATATTAACTTTGTAATATAAATTCAAGAGTTAATTTAACAATATTATGTTTAAACACTCTAGTACAAGTTGACAGTATATATCTACGTAGGCATTTAAAATGTATTGTGATGTTTAAATCTCTAGTAGGCTTTATACATTCAAACTTTTTTTTTATCATCATTTATTTGATGTATTTTAACATACACTTACTAAACCAACTGATTATGTCAGCACACCACTTATAAGCTAAATTACATCCAGACCAGACACAACATCCAGACCTCGGCAGGACCATTAGTTCAGAAAACAGACTCGCTACCGACTGATTAAAGATGTCTTTTTTCTCTCTAAATACATAGACCAAATTTAAGATAAGAGAATATATGTAAAATTCCCTACATTTAAATCTTGATATGTTCACAAACAATAATAATGATTAATAAGATAATACGATCACATTTCAAAGATATTTGTTGTAATATAAACTAAGACTTATTTTAGTTTTAAAATGATCAGACAGTTGATGTCACATTTTAACTGAATAAACTTTATCTGAAAACTAACAAAACACCCGCCTCGGCGTAGTTGGCTAACGCACTAGTCGTATTGAGCTCAACTGCTGAGGACGGGGAGATCGAGGTTCGAATCTCGATAGGGTGAACTGGGGGTGGTTTTTCCTAAATGGTTTTCCACTCTTCCTCCACGCAAATGCGAGTTCACTTCCTCTAATTCAACCTTCCCAATTCCTAATCCATTAGCGTAATTAGTACTTAAAAGCGTATAACCTGAACGGGTAGTAAGATACGGTGCTAAAAAAAACTAACAAAACTATTCTAACTTAGTCATACATCAGGTCATGTGGTCCGAAACCATCAATTTTGATAGACATTGTCAATACCTATAACATAACAGAAGTAAGATATTACCAACTTTGGGTGCAAAAAATAAATTTGTATTTTCTCAAAGGTCCTTCCAATGAAAATTTGATTTAAAAGAATGATTTAAATTTCAGTGTGGCTTAATACTTTATAAACTTAATAATCGATACACAATATAGTCTTCCATTAGTGATTTGTAAACAATACAGTTTTCTAAAGATAAGATAAAAACACTATATTCCTCCATTAATAACTTATAGACAGTAAATGCCTCCAAACATAAGTGAAAACTTCCAGTTTTCCCGGTTCCATTTGAATGCCGTGCACAATGAGTGGTGAACTATTGCAGGGCCAAATACCACAAGTTGAAATACGGAACAGAGCTGCAACAGGGTGACATGAAGCCACCTATATTTGACGAGCCTGGAGGGCCGGAGGTACCAGTTGACGGAGAGGCAGCTTTCACATCAGTCAGCAATGTCAGCTGGAAACAAGGCAGACAATTACTTAGGCAGTGAGTTGGCATCGGCTACTGCATTATTTTGAACACTTTTTGTATTGATCATCAGACCTAATAAGTTTTCTGCTAGTTTGTTTTTATCATATTTTATAATAAAAAGTGGTAAGGTGTTGATGAGTGCTCTCTTTTTCTTATAAAAAAGTTTGTGTTTAGTAGTTGCAAACATTTTTTTTAAATAGAGGGCTGATCATTGTAGTAAACAAACATCATTCAACAAGGAAAACGGTAAAAAGAGAAAATTATAAAATGTCTGTAAAAGTTGAGTATCTAATTTTATAATAAGTTTTTAGCCATATTGTAAAGATGACCTTGATATTTATCAAAATGCAATTGATGTGTCATTACAAACTCAAAACTAAGTTTCTAAATTATCTTTGGCAAAGGCTTTAATTTTGTAACAGCAGTGGTGTAGGAGAACAACTATTGATCCTAATCAAATTTTAGTTTTACTCACACATACAGTAGCCCCATGGCTTCTTTGATGTTGACTGACAGCTGACAGCTAAAAGCTTATAAAAGTTACCAGACCAAATTATGTATCTCTACACCGAACCATATGATCTGCAAAAACATGTGTTTAGCAGCTGTCACTTCTGACGGTCAACATTTAGGTATATACCTACATTTTGACTTGTCAGAAGTCAGCTGTGAGCTATCAGTCAGAACCAAAGAAGCCATGGGGCTACTGTACAAACAAGTAAGGCCTACTAACCGCTCCAATAAAAATTAATTTAATTATTTTTTAAATATATATTTGCTAAAAAAAACCTCCTCTTTCTACACTTATGCTGCTTATAATCTTGGTTTTTCTTGTGCTATCACATAGCCTTATAGTATCTATTCTTATCAGATAGTCTTGCTAATTAGTCACCGGGACATTTGTTTGCAGAATGTCTTTGAAACAGTATACTAATTGATGACGGTGAAATTATAAATACATTCCAGCAAAAGCTGCAAATGTTTGGTTGTGTTGTCTGTAACAGATATCTGCAAGAAATTGGCTACACAGACACAATAGTGGATGTGCGTTCGAACCGCGTTCGTTCATTATTGGGCCTGAATAATAATGCGGAGGGTGAAGAAAATCTGAACAATTCGTCAACGGTGGCAGCGCTGAATGGCAACGAGTCGTCCAATAAACGAGCAAGTGAGAACCAAGGACGAAGAACTCCTGCTAAGAAGGTGGGTAGGGAATGTGCCAATATGATAAGGTTTTGTCTTCACCTTAATAAACTGAAATATTTGTATTGTTTTTTTTAATGTCATGATTCCTGTTTTTCTCAATTCAAATTCATAAATTTTAACTTTGTTTTTTTTATTTCTCGATTTTAATTGACAATTCAATGCCTTCAGCATGCATCCAACCTCACAATGAAAATATGTTATTTACTTGCCGTTTTTTAATGTGGTTGGGAACCAAACTAAAAGGTGCTAGGTAGTAAAAGATAAATACCTATAAATAAAACAACCATGTTTGTTTGTCGCACCATCACTAGAACACAAAAGTCATTTGGAGTACATTTTACAATATTTGGTATTAAATTTAAACGACAAAATAACTAATAATGATTACTAACAAAACTACCCAGTTTTGAATAAACTTTTTTTGTTTGGATGCCAAAACTTTTATATGCTGGGATTTTAGAGCTAAGAATTGAGGTAATTAAAATCATGATATTAAACTCAAATTTTCCATTATTTCAGTACGAATGAGAATCAAATAATCAAATTTAATATTCTTAGATTTTTCCCTCTCTCCTTGAAAAGGGTGTTTTGACCGAATTATTTCATCAAGTGACCTTGATGTAACTCTATACAAAGAATATTTGATTGAAGGTACAGCCGTCTTCATTAGCAGAAGCCATGATATTAGAGACGGAAGCAGCTGTCATGGCAAATTTTGAGTTCCTGGCGCAGGCTGACGTCGACATGGATGAAGATGATGACATAAGTGACGACCTTGATGACCAGCAAGACGATGACCCAGACGACATCAAAACTGCAAAACGCAAGAGCAAGGTTAGCATTGTCTCATATTTTTATTTTATGGTAAAATAGCTATATATGGTATTAATGTTGGTATGCAGGTCCAGTGCTTCTAGTATATTTGAAATGTGTGTAGGGTCTCCTTCTAAACGAGGGCCTAGCGGATGACGTTGATGCAGAGGCGGAAGAAGTTATTAACGAATTGAATTTGCTGACAGAAGCTGAGGACTCTGGTGCAGATATCCATACACAAGGGGACCCTACAGATTGGGGTAAGCTCTGTTCACAAATTTTTCTCTGAATTAATGTATTTTAGAATGTGTAAACGATTTGACAATAGAGGAGATTCTCTTTTTTGCCTTAGAAATCTCTTATTTTATGTGTCTTGAGCATATGCACACCAATAGTTTTTTGATTTTGAGAAGCTTTTAGGTAAAAAGAGCTTACATCATAAAACGATCCCTTTAAGATGTCAATATTTAATTCCATCATAGTTAATATCTGTGTTTTTATAGCTAAAACATTGTCACAAGAGCTATGCCAACCTACTCTCCATTTGTCTCTTATAACTAAAACATTGTAACAAGAGTAATATCAACCTAATTTCCATCTGTATCTTATAGCTAAAACATTGTCACAAGAGTAATGCCAAACTAATTTATGAGTAAAGTTGAAAGTATAGTCAACTCAAGACAGAAAATGCATCGCATTTTGTAATTAAAAATTTAATAAGAATCAGACATAAACTCCCGTCTAATAATTGTACTGTGTTTTCAGGGAGCACGGGAATGGGGTTTCAAACTGGTGCTGGCCACCGGCGGCAAATTGGTGGTCTCGGGGATGAAGAAGTATTGGATTCCACACTAGGTCTGGGAGAACTGGCACAGTTGACTGTCAATAATGAAGCAGAAGCTGCTTATGATGTAAGCACCCATTTTAGATATCGCAAATCCTAGAATCTCTGAGAAATCTCCTTTAAATCTCCTAGTTTTTCACTGATAGGAATAGTGTATAATTATACTCTGTGTATAGAAAATTCTTGAAAAATTATCAGTTGGGAACTAATTAGATATTTTATTTAAAATAACTATAGTATAAAATATCTTGAGGTTTTGCTTAATTCTTTATATATATATAATAGATAGGCCTACAGATATTTAAATCTGATAACTAATCAACTTGTTTAAAAAAACTATTGAAATTCTCTTTATCTCTATAAGATAAACCTCTTTTCACTTTACGGGGCAATTTCATTCTATCCACCTTTTCCTGTACCTTCTTTCAAATATAATGAAAATTTATTTTCACTTTTTGGTTTAAAAATGAGGTGACCCAATGGCTAAATAATTTGATAATAATGGGAATTGATAAAAATAAAGAGAAAGTAAAAATAAACTAATAAGAGTAAATTTAATGAAGAAAGCCTATCTAGGGAAAGAGGAGAAATGTGAATAGAATTCAATGCACAAAAGGTGACATCTTTCTTTCTTGCATTGGTTTCTTCTCGCAATTTTCCTCTTTCCCTAGGTGTCTGCTTTCTTCTTCATTAACTCTTATTAGTTTATTTTTCCTTTTTCTTTATTTTTATCAGTTCCCATTTTTATAAAACTTTCACTTTTTGGCATATTTTAATATATTTGGAAAAAAGTTTAAAAAGGTGGATAGAAACCCAAAAGGTTGCAAACACAATATCGTTAACTCTTTGTCTAGTGGCAGCAGTGTCAACTGTGAACTATGTTCTCTTCTTTTCATTGTATTAGTATTATTGGCACCATATCTTACTACTCGTTCGGGTTGTACGCACTTTTCGTTGGAAAAGCCATATTGTTTTGGTTTCCCTTTTATTTGTTTCTATTCACCTTTCTTGTACCAAATATTGTGTTTAACCCAAACGGATAGTAATACATGGTGATAATAATAATAATAATAATAATTAAAAGCAGATTTGGGAAAACAAATTCTGCCAATGCATTAATTTGATTTAGCTTACCGGTACCTCATTTAAAATAAACATTTTATAAAAATCTTTTAATTCTTTTAATGTATTACTATTAAAGAAGCTACTATTTTCAAACAAATTTACAAAGAAAAACTAAAATCTGCTATTCTGATTGGTTTGAAGCAAATTGCCACTACAAAGGAGTCATATCGCAAGACATGGAATGCAAAGTACACCCTACGCAGTCATTTTGATGGTGTGCGTGCATTGGCGTTCCATCCTGTCGAACCAGTACTTATTACAGCCAGTGAAGATCACACGCTTAAATTGTGGAATCTGCAGAAAACTGTACCTGCCAAAAAGTGAGTGTTTAAGACGAAAAGTGTTTAAAAAATATATATATTCAAAGGTTCATTAGGAAAAAAGTATCTCTTTAGGGTTGTGTGAAGCTTCAAAAATTTGACTTGGCTTTGAAAAAAATGTCAGTTTCGACTTTGCCTCGAAAAAAATGTGGCTACAACAATTATGAAGCTTTGCCACTACAAATATTGAAAGCTAAAATACTAAAATTTATGGTAATTTAACCCCATTTTGAGCCGGTTTATACATTGCAAGTTAATATAAGATCTTCAATGACCATATGGTCTTAGGCTTCACTCTCCCAATAGACTAGACTACCAATGATGGGGAGGTTGTGATTCGATCCCAGTTAGGTGTACTAAGAATGGTTTTTCACTCTCCCTTTACACAAATGCGGGTATACTTCCTCTCAATTCAACTTACCTCATCCTTAATTCGTTAGCGTAATTAATACATATGACTAAACCCCAAACAGGTAGTAAGAGATGCTTCTAAAATAAAAAGACCAGTCCCTAAATTGTCTACTGCTATATGGTGCTATATGGTCCTCAATTTTATTCCTTTCTCTTCACTTTATGATTTTAACTCCTAAAAAAAAGTGTAAATAGTAAAAAAAAATCTGTGTGTGTTTTGTACAAGATAACTGGAACAAAAAGCCATGTTGGGTACATTTATAATTCGACAGCACCAAAATGAATTAGCAAATAAACTAATAAGGGACTAAATTAAAAATCAACCAATTCTGGGTTAAACCTTTTGTATTTGAAAGCTAGAAATCAAGGTTTAAAAATATCGTGTTCTCTAAATCAATTCCAGTAAGAATAAAATTGAGTTTGACATCCCGCAAAGCTTCGATTTAACTTTGAGAAAATGTAATATGATGGTTCACCAATAAAAAATAATCACAGCTAAAATACTCAATTTATGGGCAATCATTATCATTCTCTGCTGTTATATGCATTAAAAACAATATCCATATACAAAAAATGAAACAATGATTTTTAAACTGACAATAACTTTATTTATTAGATTAGAAGAATAAAATATTGCAAACAATTGTGCTATAAAACATTTTACAAGTGATTTTTAATGCATGAATAACTACAATATATCTTTTTAAGCATAATACTAACAAAAAATATCCGAACTTTGATTCGGCTTTGATAATATCTCATATATTTGATTCAAGTATATTTCGAATTGAAAAAGTGGACTTTGCACACACATACATCCAACTAAACAATAGTTACAACATTATTTTATTCTTTATGTTGTCAGGTCTGCCTCGCTTGACGTGGAACCTCTTTACACGTTCCGATGCCACACAGGTCCTGTACTTTGTCTCTCGATGAGTGCCACAGGCGAGCAATGTTACAGCGGTGGCCTGGACGGCAGCATCCACTGCTGGAACTTGCCCTGCGCCAACATAGATCCGTATGACTCGTTTGGTTAGTTCACACCAGTTTTTCAATACCATCTTTTTTACTGTATGGAAATATAACTAAACAATATTGCTGTGTGCTCATCATATGTTAGTAGCCTAATATTGGTGTGTAATTGGTTGTGTATCCAGAAGCGGTTGCTACCATTTTCTGGACTTAAGTCTTATTTTCTTTAACAAATACTAATTCGATTCATATTGAGTATTGACATAAATAAGAAACTTGCCTTCAACATAAAATATGGTTGCTACCATTTTCTGGACTTAAGTCTTATTTTCTTTAACAAATACTAATTCGATTCATATTGAGTATTGACATAAATAAGAAACTTGCCTTCAACATAAAATATCGCTTTTTGAGAAAAATAATATCCTTCTTCCCCAAATGATTACCTCACTTTTTGCATGCCTCTAGCTAAACTAATATAGTACACAACTACCCCTAAATCTAAAAGAAATATAATTAAAAACTTTCATTGTTTATCCACAGCCACAAGCTAATTCCTTTAGGGAAAACCTACATATTAGTTTCTGCATTTTAAATGCAAGTAAGGGCTTTATAAATAATTATCCATCCCTATATAAGGACAACCTCTTCCTGCTTTATGAGGTATTTGCATTATAATTTATATTTGTAAGAATGTACAGGAAAGATGGATAAAAACATTTAAAAGGAACGACTCCAATATGGCTTTCACAATGAAAAAAGAACTCGGTTCACATTTTACGTTGCTGCCATTTCTGGTAAATTTCCAATGGCAACTTAGTAAAGTGTGAACCGAGTTCTTCTTACATTGTAAAAGCCGAATTGTGTTATCTTGCACATGCTTATATTCATCTTTCTTGTACTTTCTTCCAAATATAATGTAAATAATTATTTAGTAAGTTAGTAAACTCCACATTTCCATCCTTATACTATTTACTGTATGTGATGTGTTTTCCTAGACCCTGGTGTTTTGACGGGGAGTATGGAAGGGCACACAGATGCGGTGTGGGGGCTCAGTATACACTCGCAACGATTGCAATTACTGTCATGTTCGTCAGATGGCACTGTCAAGCTTTGGTCACCGACCAGCAAGGTCCCCCTTCTTTCCAACTATGTTTCGGAACAAGGTAAAACACCAATAACCTCATATTATCTCCCTAAATCATAGAAAATATTATCAGGCTAGCATGCTTTCAAATTACATAGTATTGTTTATATTAGGATGGATATTAAGCACACTTACCTTAGAGATACTGGAACAGAAATTATTTAAACAAACCACTTTGAAAAAACCACAAATACATTTTTAAGAGCAGATTTTCACTGTCACAGACCACTCCAGGTTAAGAGAGTAGACTGATGTTCTTGGTTGGACTGTAAGGCTGATTGTTTTTACTTATGATCACACTATATAGATGGCAGCATTTGTAATAAGTAGTTGGATAGAAGAACTCGACAGTAATTATTGTGTATCTTGTCTCTAAAGCTAAAAATGAATCTCATAAGTTAGAGAAAGTTGAAGGGATATTAAAAAACATAACTACCCTAAGTAATTGTTAAACCGAATCAAGTATTTATTAATTCTAATAATTTGTATGAAAAAAGTGCATTGAGCAAAAATATTTTTTAATAAATAAAATGATAGAGTATTAGGAAATAATATCGAAGTCTGTGTAAATATGTCTTAAGTGTTTCTAATTTTATTTGTGCTCCATCATTTTCCTAATATTCTATCATTTTATTTATTACAAAATAATTCTAATAATTATGTTATACTTGGAAGAAGGTATAGAAAAGGTGGATGGATACATATAAAAGAAACAATCACAATATGACTTTTACAACGATAAGAAGAAAACAGCTCACACTTTACATCGTTCTCATTGGACAAAGAGGTAATAGTTGCTTCTTAAAAAAAAATTGATCGTCACCGCCCAATCCCTCGACCTACGTTTCATTCTATCAGAACTCATCAGGGAGAAGTTTGAAACGCACAACTCAACTTCCTAAAAGAGGAAACCAAAAACACAACACAAAAGGGAGAAAATGGAAAATAGTAAAGAATGATAGGGCATATAGATAGGAACATATAAAAGGTATAACTTAAAGGACAAATATAGGATAAGGACGTTGGATGTGAAAATATAATATATCTCTATAAGATAGAGATATATTTAGGCTAGTAATAACATAAAGGCCTGAAAATAGGCCGCACTTTCCCCCCAAAAACAGCCCTCGCTAAGAAATGTTTTGGTGAAAAATTTGTTGACACTTAAACTGTAACACTACAAAATTACATTTTAAATAATATAACATTGCAAATATAATTATTTCATTAGTTGCATTTAAATTATTTATGAGTTATATCTTAAGTGTTTTGTATAAACTATAAGATAATCCAAAGCAAGTAAGTGCCAGCCTAATATTTACTTTAATAAACATTTACATTTTTTGACTTTCAAAGAAAGTTTTCTTGTCTCGTTCTACAGTGTGTATATTTTTTTCATATTCTCATCTCAAATCAAAAAAAGTGGTTCTTGCACATCCCCAATATCTTTGAAAGCTCACAAACCTCAAGCATATTTGTGTTTGAGAAAATTAATTTTGAAATAATTATTTTTTAATTCAATAAAATCTTAATTAATTAGTGTTTTGTTATATTCTTCACTGGCAATAAATAATGTTTTATGCTGGGTTAAATATGATGGGTAAATTTCCTCTTCTGGTCACCCACTTAAACACCCTGAAATAATAACTCATTCAAAATTAGTTGTGCTGTATTTTTTATATATTCATTAAGTGTGTCACAACTATTTTTCAGATGGTATCCCGACATCCGTGGACTTTGTTCGGGACGAGCCCAATCGAATGGTGGCAGCATATAATTCTGGTCATTGCATCGTGTACGATTTAGATTCCAGCAAACCAGTAGTTAGACTTGAATCAAATCAGGTGATTAAGATTATTGTCTATTTTCTTTATTTTGATTATGTTGGCAGTAGAAATCGAATATTATATGTGTGTGTTTGTGTGTGTGAGAGAGAGAGAGAGTTTTTTTTTCTGAAACCGAATTGAAGTTTAAATATTTTTTATGTTTGTTTAATAATCTATTGTCACCTGTGATTGAAGTTCTATTACAAAAATATTTTAACAAATTTTGCCCCAACCAGTAAATCAAGACGTTGTCCTAATTTGTAATTAATTCATTTACTATAGTATTTAAACATGTAATTATAGTTAGGAAATCCGTCACCTTAGCTCAGTCAGTAATGTGTCATTTACTAAGTTAAGATTCCTGGTTCGATTCCCGGCATGGCGAAAAAATTTATCACGGATGAAATGTGGGCTTATCCTATCACTGATGAATAAACGGTCAAAGACTGGATATTATGCCTGTCCTAGTCTAAAGTTATATTATAAGGCATATGAAGCTACGACAGGCCTATCAAGCCAGTACTGCAAAATATATGGCTTGAATAAAAAAACTGACCCAGGCCACAGGCATCTTAATGGGCTAGTAGTGTGTGAGGACAGTTGCACAGAAGCTAGTAGTGAAAGCTTGAGTGGTATTATAACTGGATGAAAAAAGAACTTAAAAAAACCCTTTAAATAACGATAATCTTCGTCATCAGACTTTCTCTTGTCTACTCCCATCTCTCTCTCTTGGTCTCCCTCGCAGGTTTTTTCAAACATATTTCCTCTTGGTATTATATCTTTTTCCATTCATCCATGGCCATACCATTTCAGACCTTCCTATACAATTTAATATACCTAAACTCTTTCTTGGACTTCATTCCCAATCCTGTTTCTTTTCATTACAGCTAACATCCTTCTCATAAACTTAATTTCTTTGGAATACACTTCCCTTGTCTTGTCATTCTTTAAATGAGCTTTTAATGACGTTGTGAATGTATCCTTCTCATGAACTAAAAGTTATATCTTTTTATTTTTGTAAACTTAGTTGTTCAAAGGTTGAAAATAATTGTCACCAATGTTTAGGACGTGGACAACAATGTTCTGGGTCGCCAGATAAATCGTGTGGTGGCCCACCCCACACTCCCTCTTACCATGACTGCTCATGAGGACAGGCACATTCGTTTCTTCGATAACACAACCGGAAAGTTAGTGCACTCCATGGTGGCTCATCTAGACTCCGTCACCAGTCTGGCCGTCGATCCCAACGGTCTTTACTTGTTGTCAGGAAGTGAGTGCTTATGTTTCTCCCCATATTTATTATTTTACAGGGAAAAGAGGGTGACAAATGGCTCTAGCCAATAAATGTGAAGAAAGTATGGGGAACAGGGCTTGTGTACATGCTAGGAAAAATGTATATAACTTGGGTCACATGCACTATTTTACAAATCTGAATATTCATTTTACCTTTGAATCTGAATCTTGTAAATAATAATTATGAATATAAGAGGGAATATGAATTTAACAGAATAATATAAAGTATAATAGTAACCAAATATTAACAATCTTTTAGTAGAGATAGGTTGAGTACATTATTTTCCGGATCGTTATTTTACCTTCAATTCCCGAATTCTAATCCAAATCACGGAAAAATATAAACCTAAGAGGAAATAGGAATATAACAGAATAATATAAAATAGAAATATGAACTAAATGGCAAGTTAATACGCTGAAGGTTTGGATGTTACATTTTTTCCTATGTTGATGTTGGGGCTGAACCACAAATAAGCAGTAATAGAATTCTAAAAGAGAATTAAAATTAAAAATTTTGAGGAAGAAAAAAAACTTTTTTTTATTGAGAATCCGATAGTTTGTCGATATCTTAAATGTACTTAAGAATTCTATCCTTTATTATTCACTCTCCTTTTCTCTTTCTTCATTTCAAGGTTTCTTACTTGTCTGACTTGATTTTTTCTGTGTTCAGGTCATGATTGCAGCATCCGACTGTGGAACCTGGACAACAAAACCTGTGTGCAGGAGATCACTGCCCACCGTAAGAAGTTTGACGAGAGCATCTTTGATGTGGCATTCCACCCATCTAGGCCGTACATTGCGAGCGCGGGGGCAGACGCATTGGCCAAGGTGTTTGTGTGAACTTGTTCCAAAATAATCGCTCGTATGCTGGGAAGTGTTGGAAGAGATGAAGTGCCACATTTAAGTATTTATTTGCCGAGTTCTGTGCTTGGAGTAAGTGATCATGTAGATCGTGAATCTCATGAGCGATGAGTAGAAAGAGGCCTCGGGGATTGGGGGAGGAAAAAAAGTTTAAGGTGGGGATGTAGGGGACGAGAGAAATAAGTTTGTGTTTTTCCAGTTTTTATAGAAAAACTTTTTTTTTGTTCAAAAGAAATCAAATAATTCTTCAGTAGAAACCTACAGAGTTTAATTTTCTTGTCATGGCGATACCTGCTCTTGAATAACTGTCAAGGATGTCCTGGAATTTAATGACAACTTTTTATCCTAATTTAAAAAATTTCTCGTCTAATTTCACTTTGATTATGACAGATATCGAATAACTGTTGATAACACCTTGTGAATAAAATTCTATGTTTGTACTGAAGTAATATTTTATTAATAATTTTAGCCAAGGCTTTTTTTTCTTTGCTATAAAAACTGCGAAAACACTTGCCTTTATCGCTTTCCTTACATCCCCACTTTAAGTTACTTCAGGTGTGTTTTCTCTTGTTCAGCCAGTGAACTATTCATACTTGAGGGTTTTTCACAGTATATGTCCAAATACATTTTATTGAAATAAACATATTTTTTTTAGCCATGAAACACATTTTTGATGATGTATTTTTGTTTAAAGTATAGTTTTTCTTCCAAATAAATTTTGCTGGGAAAAACTAAGGGTGTGCAAAAGTTTTTTTTTCCCTCAAGCTTGAAATTAATATTATGAAATATTTTTGAATCTGAATTAAGTCAGCATTTTTTTTGCTATGGCTTTGTGTATAGAAGAGAGATTGGTTTGTGTACAAGTTATTCATCTAACTTTATTTACTGAATATAGTTTTCAAAATATGCAACAAAATATTTAACATATTCCAGCTTAAGCTTATAAGTCAATTACTATGTAGTTCAATTACTATAAATAGAATTTTGACATGTGGATATTAATTGTAAGGTATTTAACAGCGCAGTGTGGCAAGAGTTGAACATAAATGTATAATTTATGTTGGTTACTCTGCACAGTTTTCTAGTGAAAAACTGATGTTTCTTTTAGCACAAGCTGACAATTATATGAATCAAACTAAATGGTTTAGAATCAGAGCACACCATGTTTTCAAAACAATCAAACAAAATTTTATTTAATTTATGGAATTTTACTGCTATTAAGGTTAGATAAGAAAAATTATGGTCTAGTAGAATGGATTGGAAAGGGGGGTGTGGGGGAGGGGTGGTATAATACATGCCAATCTTCATTATTGACTTTACCCTCCTTATATTATATTATTTGTAGAGGCCTTGATTCATAGTACATAAAAAGATTGGATTTCACTGAATTTAATGTTTTATTTCGATATTGAAAGTCTTTAAATATATATATATATATATTTTGCTAAAAATGGTAGGGGGAAAAAATCGACTCAACAAGTGCTATATCATGATCATACAAATTCTGATTTTTAAATAAAATTAATCTAGGTGTATAAGCTATATCTTTAAATCGAATAAAAGGAAATATTGAAAGACTTTTGAAATGAAATACTTTCATAGAATTGATTCAATTGAATTCTTACTACTAACATTTTTAGAGTTTTATAAAAATCCTAATGAGTTGAGTTCGAACACCCTAATTTTCAAGCATTCACACTCTCCTGTTTTATTATTATTAAATTTTAATACAGGTAACATATACACAACTAATAAAAGGCTCAGAAATTAATGTGAAATCAATTAAAACTAATTAGCTCTTCAGGTTAGCTTCCTTATTATATTACATTATTATACAGTGTGTTTGCACACATTTTTCATATTCATAACAAATTAATATTCATATGAAAATATCTGATTTAATTGAATTGCATGTTGGGATATTAACTTGATTGATCAGATTAAAATGAAATGTTACAAACACTTGTGCACAAAAGCATTTTCTAAACCGTTTTAACGCATAAATAAATATAAATAATCACAATATAGATTTGGTTCAAGCATAAATCAACAAACAAAAAATATTCATACTAGTTTTGGCTTAAAAAATATTTCATTTCAATTCGAATTTGCTTTGCAATAAAAATAAAATTGACTTCTCACACCCTTAGTTTTTTGTGTTTACTTTTTGGATGTTTTTACTTCACTCTTTCACTACTATCATTTCATCTGAGCTGTCTCTGAATAGTCTGTACACTACACACTTGTACACGTTTACTACACAATTTAATCAAACATGTTTGGAGTGACCTTAAGTAAATAGGGCGCATAATAACTTTTCAGACTTCATAGTACCTTTATATTGCATCCTGGTGTCTACTTTTTAAACATACGTTTCCTTCGTAACAAAATTTAATTTTGATTGTGTTTTGTTCATGGCGTTATAAGTGGTATTAAATGGTGTAGTGATAATCTCAAACTATTATAATTAATGTATTTCACACTACAAAAAGAATTGAAACCAATTAACATATCTATCAACAAAGAACACAACATAATAGTTCCTTAACAATTTGTGTATATTTTATTCGATTTCCACACAATATATAATACTTTTATCAAATAAAATACTTTATTTTAACTCAAATTTGGGAGAAAGGTCAAATCCTATCAGCCCTTGAGTTAAGTGCAGTGGGGGGTAGGGAGTGGGGGTGCATCAGTACAGTTGAAAGAGAATCCAGGCAACATCATAAAAGACTTACACCCATTAAGTTGAGGTCAATATATCATAGTGTACTTGGCTTCCAAGGGCCATTGGGCAGACTCTTCAGACATGGTCATGGTTTTATTTTGGATAGTGACATTCGATTATTGATTTTGTCTTGATGTAATATTCATGTGATAATCATCTGGAAATAATTTTTTTAACCATATATTTAATTAAAGCTTTCCATCACTTACTTTGGAAAAACATGTCATAGACTAAAGTATAGTAAATATGTATTTGCTTAATAGTTGAATGAGATTTTTTTTTTTTTGCCCAAGATGCTACCAAATTTGGTTACCATCCTCACCAATTTGTACAAACTCTTGTATTAAAATTAAGGATGGAATCTTTGAATCTTCAAGTCCTTAAGGATATTCAAAATTTAATAATTAAAGAAAATATAGTTGAGATTCAAGATTTGATTTTATATTTAGTTGGAATGTCTTAGCGCTATTATGCTACCTATTAATGGTTTAGTCCATCTATAGGACAAAGCTAATAGCCACAACCCACACCACTTATTTACCTTATAACTTAATGAATTAATGTTATAATGAATTCTTGGTATTAAAAAATTAGAACCCCATTTAGAATTAATGAATTAGATAAAGCCCATATGTTTGCCACTCTTTCTAAAATTTGGATTTGAAGGTAAAATGAATATTTGTATTCATAAAATAATTAAAATTGTTTTCTCTTCACCTTATTCCTTTTTTCATTTTAGACATGTATTTTTGTTTGTAAATGCTAACTATGTTATGTTACATTAAACATAGCATATTCCTTGGCTTACACTCTGGTCCCCTTGTACTTTTAGAAAACTTGTTTAGAAGCTGTTCACACAGTTCCATAGTTTCATTTAAGAGCGGTGAAAAATATAAATTAAATCACTCGCTTTTGTTAAAAATGTAAATAGTTCTTTTGTGTATATAAATTACATGGTAATCCCCAATAAAGAATTAATAGTCACACCCATTTTTCCTGTTTCTTTAAAACATATTATTCTTTATTGTCGAGTGCTGGTTTGGTTACCGTTTTAAACATACATTCAATATTTTTGGCTATATTTATTCTTTTTAACCTTTGATTGAACTGATAGAATTATTGTCGTTTTTAAATGGAAGAAAGCAAACACTTGTACAATTAATTGTACACGACTCAGCAAAGCTTGTAAAATTTAAATTATCTTTAGGTTGTACAGATATAGCCGTATCATATAAAATGTTCGTAGATTGAAAAATGGCAGCTGGGCACGGAAATCAAACCCTCTGTTCAGCACTCCATTGTTCTACCGCTGAGTTATCCATGATTCATCCTGTGCTCAGGGTCGATCACCGTCCGTCTCAAACTCTGCTTCAAAATTAGAGTGAAGAATGACCCTGAACACGAGATGTAAATAGCTCAATGGTAGAACATTGAGACTCTTAAGCCAAGACTATTGGGTTTGAGCCCTGTGTCCAGGTGGTATTTTTCCAATTTAAAAATATTGTTTTTTAAAGTTTAAATAATTTTAATAATCCCTATAAAAGATTGTATTGGTCTACTGTGAATGTATATTTTCATCTTTTATATTTATATTATTAATATATATTTAATATGTGATAAATAAATAATATAGAATTGTAGAATTATAAAAACAGTAACACATTTACACACACCTCAATATTTTGAGGTTTTCATTGCATCTTCCTCAGGTAGTAGTAGTAGTGAGATGAATCTTCATTGGCGCTAGAGAATCTCATGTTCACCAGAGATATTTTCATCGTTCACACCCAAGTTGGCACCACTAAAGCTAACTTCCTGTTTAATCTTGTATTATTTCTTGAGGCAGATGTACTGAAAGCATCAAAATATTGAAGTGTGTAACTATATTTTAGTGTTTTTACTTTTCTACAATTCTTCTAATGATATATAGTTATTTATCCATTACATATTATATCTTTCTTGGTGCATTTTATTTGATAGATATTAATATATATGTAACTAATACAATTTGATATGGTTTGTCCCAGCAATTGAAGATACAAATGTTTAAAAAATGGTTGTGGCGATTTGTATAGTTAATGAATGTAACATTCAATTATCTAAAGTGGAGTCTGGATATAATCTTCATTGAATCACTTTTAGCTTAAGTTCACTTGTTTATAACAAGTTAAAAAAAAAAAGTAAAATAAAAGTAGCTTCCACTTGTAAAACAGATTATATTTATTTATTATATCTTATGTTCTTTTAGAATATTGTTTTCATACTATTAAACAAATGTAAATATATAAATTATAGGATGTAAACAGCATAAACATGAATGTATTCATGTCAATCTAAAAAAAATCAATACCTATTTATTGGTATAAAAAGTCAAGGTAATGGATCCCACATTGGACAAATGTGTCACATTATAAAGAGAATGCTTAATTATTTGTGAGGAGGTCAAATTGGTTCTTAGCTCTCAAATCCCAGTGAATTGAAGTTCTACCATTGAAACAAAACTACAAGATTTTTATTAATTTTTTTTTTAGATTGTAAATTTACTCAACATTACCTTTGTTTCTTGTGATCTTGTACAAATAAAATATGACTGTTTTATTTGATTGTTTTGGTACTATTTACGGTTTTTTTTACATTACAATACGGTATATCACTAATTAAAATGAATAATTGCCTGAGGATGGCTCGAGATATATGAAAACTGTAGAAACACTTTACAGTATTGTAATATAAGTGTTGGGGAGGAAGCCAAACTGATAGGTTAGGCCTTGGTAGAAACAAATAAACCTCTCTTCCATTCTTCACACTTCCAATTGCATATCACTTCAACTATATGTTATTTTAAATTTTCTGAAATATTCCCTTTTCATAATAAGAAAAAAAAACCTATGGCTGGACACTCATGAGTCAATTATGGCGCAACTGGTTTACTGATGGGATGACAAGCATTTTGAACTGTGTAGGCTAAAAGTCAGTGTCAACTAGTCAGTTTTAAGGTGAATAGTTGACATGGTCTTTTGTACTATTTGTATTCACAGTAGATATATTTATAACATGATTTGAGCTATCAAACTTACAATTAGTATTTACTATAGCCAAAAAATGTGATGGATCCTTTCACTGCCATTGGTGCTTTTATATTGATGCGTGCACACATATTTATTTAACTATGATTGCTAGTCCATATAAACTAGTCCTTAGAAAGTTAAGGTTGACAAACGTCTACGGAGTACAGACAAGTATAATAAATCAGATCAGGAGTCTATACAGAAAAATCTGGTACTGTGGTATCGATTTGGGTACAGTCTCTGTAAATGAGACTTAAGGGAGAAACATTGTTTGAAAGGACAGTTGTGGTGGTTATTACTTGGCTGCTTACAAGTGAGATAAGAGATATTGCTTGAGTGGTGACCATGACTACTGCACTGCTCAAATACATATCTTATAAATATTAAGGAAAAGATTAAAATAAATACAAAAAAACTTGGCCTTTTAAATAACTTTGTGCTAGTTTTGAAATAATTATTATAAATGATTAATAATCTATGATCACAGTTTAGAAGAGGTTTTCCTTATAGAGTTTAGTATTTTTGAATTAAGTCAGAGAGATCTAAAACATTTATTTACCTTTTACTTCCCCTTTCAAAATAGTTGCCACAGCATTTTTTTTTTGCTTTATTATTATTTTTTATGGTTATTAATATTTTTACTAAGAATTTAATGAACTAAAAATTGTGTAGTGAAAAAATTTAATTGTGTTCATTTTGTATACTACTTTTGTAATATTTCAAAGAAAATAAACCAAATGATTGGCATTGGTAACATATGATTGGCTAACAGTCTGATCTACCCAGATTTTTTTAATTTATTTTTTTGCTACACGATTCCTAAATTTTTTCAATAAGAAAAAGGAATATTTCAGGAAATTTATAGTAACGGGCAACTCCATAAAGATTGGTACGCTCAAGATACACTATCGAATTTTACTCATATATGGTCTACATAATTACCAAAAAAGTATAATATTTTCCCACAGATCAACAGGATATCTTTCCTTTCAAATTTCTCATTTCAAAACCTAAATATTTTTGCGTTCCTACTGTAAAATAAATCTAAAAAAATGAAAGAAATTGTTAGATTTACAAATGCCCACACACCTAAAGTATTTAAAAAAAAAAAGTCAACCACTATTGTGAACAAGTTTTAAAAAAAGATTCAAAATATTCAAATGAATGATATACACAAAATGACTTATTGAAGAAATGAAACCGTACAGACAAAAAAGTGAAATCAATGGTTTTTTAACTAAAATAAGGTGCATATACCAAGGTTAGGTAAACTTGGGCTATAAACACAATTAACAACTCGATCTTTACACTGCTGTCGAAAGGGCAATGACTGCACTGTGAAGAAAAAGATTTGTTACTGTCCAGTGGTAGCATTGTAATTTGGCTTTTATGTTCTCAGTGCAAACAGCTATATATATTTTTTTAAATTCCTCTTTTATGTGTTTATTCCTTTTACCTTATATACACACTATTTACCCTGAATTGTAACAGTTTTACCTTGAGAGATTACACTTGTCTTACAAGCTAATCTACTCCATTTCCTGGGTTTGTCCTTTATGTTATACCTTTTACATGTTCCTATCTATGTGTCCTATCATTCTTTACAATTTTCCATTTTCTCCCATTTGTGTTTAGTTTTTGGTTTCCTCTTTTAGTAAGTTGTGTGTTTCACACTCCTCCCTTATAAGTTCTGATAGAATGAAACCTAGGTCGGGGGATTGGACGGAAACGATTGATTTTCTTCAAGAGGCAGCCATTACCTCTTTATCCATTGGCAGCATTGTAAAAGCTATATTGTATTTGTTTCTTTTATTTATTTATTTTTATATAGAGAGAGCCCTTGCACCTTTTCTGTACCTTCTTCCAACTATAAAGCTATTCTATTATGTAATTCCTCAAAGAAAGTTGTTACTTTTTGGGAAGAAATATTCACTTATGTCCAAGTTGTTATTATTCGGGCATTCCATCAGCTAGTATTTTTCAGATTTTTTTAATGCATTTGTTTTAAAAATAATTTGTTTTGAAACTAAATCAATTGGTTCTGTTGAGTAAATTAGATTCTTTATTGGGGACCCGGCGGAGATTTAAATAAAAGAAAAGGCATTTATTCAATATTTGAATGAATTAGACTTTTAAATCATCTTACACTTTGATATACATTTGTTACATGTTTTTTCCTTGATCAAATAAAAAAAAAATTGATAACTCATCATCTAAGCAGCCAATCGTTTTAATAATATTGTTGGTAAAAATATTGAGTTTACATTTTAATAAAGCTTAAGATAGTGATTTATCTATAACAAATGGTTAAAGAAAGATGAAACTTCACATAAATGTTGCAAGCATCCCAATAGCTGGACATGTAACTAATTAAATCTAGGCCAACTGATATTGAGAGTAAAATATTTGTGAGTTGTTAAGCCAGTTAATTTAGGTATGGAACAAAAGAGAGAAAATTCTTTTTATTAAAATACAGTGGAGAAAATTGTTTACTCTAGCAAAAAGTTTAGTCATAAATGAATATATATGATGAAACTAAGGATTTTTACTCTGTTATCTATATATTATATGCAATGATTTGGACTTGATCTCTTCAGAAAGTTATAAGACTAGTCGTGAGTTTATAAACGCTGGTACATCGGACGATATTCTTTTTATATAGAGTGCTGGTTTGTTGGTCTGTAACTGAGATGATAGCAACCTGCATTAGTCAAAATTGTTTTGCACGAGGTAATTTTTTTATTTAGAAATCCTTTGTTGTAAAAATATTGTCCTAAATTACATTTACTCTGAATACAAATACTCAATAAAAAATGAACCATCAATATCATTTAATTTTCATTCTGCTATATTTTATACATGTTTTTCCTTTGATAGTGAATACCATTTTGACGATTCCATAAGGAAGTTTATCTTAAAAAAATCAAAATGTGTTCATGTTTAATTCCTACCATAAAAACCCTCCGCAGAAAAAGAGGTCACATGAAGGTACCATAAAAAGTCCAAATATTGTTAAAATCAGTTTTGGTTTTGAAGTTATGTATTGTTGTTCGTGTAAACTTATATGTGACTAGAAAAAAATATATATATATATATTTTAGGACTCATCAATTCTTCACTTCATCCTGCTGAGTTCAAGACCGATTTATGTCTCAAATATTAGCCGAAGAAAGTAGGAATGATATTAAAAGTGTTTAAATAAAATAGAGACTAAGGCAATGAACTATGTGTGTGTTTACTTGTAAAATATTGTATTTAAGGTAGAACTACTATGTAGCTCCAATATTACAGATAATAGTGATTATAATAATTTTCATGCCATTCTTTAAACTAATGGTAAAGATCAGATTAAATATGTTTTCTCCAAGGTGTTTCATAAATATGTTTCTGTATTACTTGAAATATGAGTAATTGTTTATTTTTATATTAATTTCCATTGTGATGTTGAAAGGAGGATATAGGAAAAGCCTACACAACTTTCATAAAATCATGGTGATTTGGTGTAGTTCAAATGCTGTAGGTACCTTTTCAAACTTGAGCTGGTTTTTTGTGTTGAGGTATTTTATTTATGATTATTAGTGTGTGCATTTGTACATGTATATTTTTTTTTTAAATATAAAAATCAAAGATTGAAATGGCAGCCAGAGAATTTGAGCTACAGTGATCACCACTTAGTCAAAATATAGAAAATATTATACTCTCTTATACTTTAAAAAAAAAAATGTAATATTTTGTTTTGCTTCAAATGTGAGCTTTTGGAACTACTTGTTTCTGATACGTGTTGAAGGTCATGCTCTTCAAACCTCCTCTCAATATTAATTAGGGATGTGTGAGAACTACTTTTTCAATTCATATTTTGAATATAATTAATAAAATAATGATAGTTGCAATGTATACCATTTATAATTTAATTCTGTAAGTGTAACAGTTTATAATGTCAACGTTTGATACTGAAAAACATTATTTATAACCAAAACATTTCTTAATTAAGGCTGTTCAGGGGAGGGCTGGGGGGTTCATATTTCTCAAATTTTCAACATTCATTTTTAACTTTCTCGTCTCAATCGAGATATCTTTCTCTCGTCTCACTCAATATATTTTCAAGTCCGCCATATCCCTAATATTTATTTAACTCAACCTTTAGACACACGTTCATTTGTTTTTACCATAATATGTAAACTAAATTACAATGGTTAGGTTTTGTTTGAAAATGTTTTAAATTCAAGTAAATCTTTTTAATAGAAAGTTTGTATTCAATATGTATTGTTTTAAAGGTGCCAATAGCATAAAATTTAATTGAACATTCTGTTAATAGATTGTATATATTTATTTTATGTTTATAATTACATGAAAACTCCTAGCTCTGCACTAGGAATAAAAGATTTACCAAAACCAAACCCTCCCAGAAATGGATCACTGAATCACTTTCCCAATAAGCCAACTACTTCATAACCCTTACTATATAAGGGTATTATATATTAAATAATTTTTAATTGTATTTTTATTCTTTTGAGATTATGTGAGTAAATGTGAGATTTGATGAGTGTATACAATATATAAATATATAATATATATATATATAGTTTTTTGAATGACTGACCAAAGGCATTAAAATTATTTTTTATTCCTCAGACAATTTGTTTCAATAATAAATAGGATATTTATGTGAAAAAAAGAGATTGTGCGAGTTGTTGCAGTACTGTGTTATTAAATTGTATAGTGTTGAGAACCACAGAATTAGCTCTCTATTAGAACTAGGTAATTTTTTTTGTTTGGTTTGACTTTCTTACATTTACCTGATAAATTTTATTTTTATTAGCGTAGATATTGATAGTGAACTGTTTTAACAAACTGCTTCCGAAACATTTCAACGATGTGTAGACTGTGATTTTTTGTTCAGATTATTTTTAAGAGTTGCTATAATTCTGTTTTACTTTCTCACTTAAAGAATTCACATAACCACTTTTATTTTTTTTATTTTTTTAAACCTGCTTTATGTATGATATAACATTTCTGATGAAAATACCTGATAGTTTTTAAACCACTTGGATAAAATACATGGAAAACTACACTAAAAAGCTCTAGCATATTTAAATTACATCTATAAAAAATTATATATTTTTTATGTTTTATATTACTGAGGTCCAACCTTACATAACTCTGAGGGCCAATCTGTATAGCGCAGCTATTGTAGTGGTCCACAGACAAACTAAGAAAAATAATTATAGTGGTAATAAATAACACTATTAATAGTTAAAATAAAAAATTCACTTAGAACCAATATAATATGAATCATTTCTTTAAAACCAGATCAGCATTATTTAATGAATAACACAAATCAAGGTTACTCTCCTTTTTTATTATTATTATTTATATAAAAACCTGCTGGGATTGGCAGTACAGGTTAAAACAGGTCTTGGGTTGGACATCACTGTTTTATACAATATGTGGCCATCTTCTCTCCCCAATGATTTCAATATCTATAATTAATATTAAATTCGAAATACTTATCCAAAGTGACAATTTTTTATAGTGAATTTAATTTAATTGAGTTTTTATTATTATTTTGAAATAGAACAATTTTTCTTAATATATGTCAAAGGTTGTACAACAAAGTTTTTAATTTTTTTTTACAAAATAATTTCCCATTGACTAAATTAATTAGTAGAATACTTGTTTAATATATGATCAAACACCGTTGTCATATTTTTTAGGAGTTTATAAAGAGCATTCACATTTGACTAATGCAAAATTTAAATCATTCTAAAACGAGCACTGAGCTTTGAAATAATTTCAAATCTAATACAAGTTAAATATTAAGTTTTGACGAAAGAATTGAATAGAATATTCAATTTTTGAGATCGTTTATATTGAATCACAATTAATGTACATCATCATTAATAATTATTATTTCAGAATGTATTTATTAGAAAAATCTAAAATGTAAGCCTGTGCAAATGAAATAAAATATGTAAATTTTAAACTGTGAATAAGTCTTTAAGGTATTAGCCAACCTCTATATCGATAAGAATAAGTTAAAATTCTCTCATTGTGAAAATAATCGCAAAGGTAAATATCATACAAGTTTTTTCAGGAATTTAATTGTTTCAAGACTCCAGTCCAAGGAAACTTATTAAATTTAAGCTTGTGTGGCGTTTCAAAAATTTTGAATCAAATCTAATATTAATTCATGTTTGATTAGAAATACCAAATTTTAGTATTTGAAAGATTCTAATCGGATTCAAAATTCTGATCCAAAAGTCAAACTTTTGAATAATTAGACTTTTTATAAAAAACTAATATTGATCCATGATTTAGATATTTTGCTGTTTTTGTAAGCTTCATTTTAGCTTGAAGAAGAATGATTATGAATTTTGATATAATTTTAATTAATATCAAGGATGAAATAATTTAGAAAAATATCAAGAATAATACATTGTGTAAAAGATGAGTTCCCCCGTCACATCTTATCTTACTATGCATTCGGGTTGCTAGCTTGGAGGGAGAGTGGAAAACAATTTGAAAAAAAAACAACTCATTACATCTTATTGTTAAACTCATATTTATCCGTCGTTGACAGGTATGTCTATTGTGAGAGTGACGCCTTAGATCATTCAAACACCAACGTGGGTAAGATAATGTTAACTAGTGACATTTGTAGCAATAAATTAATGAATAGTTTGCTCCCTGGTTATCTTTGATTTGGATTGTTAATTATTATTCGCCAATTTAGCCTCCACACTAGTACCAGTATTGGCTAACAGCAATCCAAAATATTTAGTTTAAAGAACCACGTCTGGTCTGCTGTTGATTTGGCCGAGATTAAAATATTGGTCTTCCACTCACTCCCCATGTAAATGTGGGTACGGTTCCTCTAAAATTTTACCAACCTCATCCTTACCTTAGTGAACATAAGCAAGATGGGTAGTAATAATAATATTTAGCACCGCATCTTACTATCCGTTCAGGTTATACGCTTTAAGTACTAATCACGCTATTGGATTAGGAATTGGGAAGGTTGAATTAGGGGAAGTGAACCCGCATTTGCGTGGAGGGAGAGTGGAAAACCATTTAGAAGGGGGGAAAAACAGTTCACCCGGCTGAGATTCGAACCTTGATCTCCCCGTCCTCAGCAGTCGAGCTCAACACGACAAGCGCGTTAGCCAACTATGCCACCGAGGCGGGTAAGATGGGTAGTAATATCCATTGCACAAATGTGTCGGCATCTGCTTGGAAAAGAGGACGTGGCGTGGCGTCACATGTTAAATGAAAACCATACTAGGAGCGAGTTGGAGTCGTAAAACTGTTCTATTCATGTGGTAAATCCTGCTGGGGAATAATAGTAATATGGAACTGTTGGGTGTATTTGGACTTAAGAGGCCGGTCAACACTTGTTTACATGGTAAAACTAAATAAAAGATTGTGACAAAACCGTTCTATAGATTTGAAATCGGCTTT
>CABEEJ010005554.1:0-48791 GCA_901482245.1 Timema douglasi | reverse complement strand
TAATTTTACTCGATTACTCGATTCTTTTTAAAGAGAATCGAATAATTACTCGATTCCTATAATTACTCGATTGTGCCCATCACTAGTTCAAACCCCATTTGGGTGTACTGAAGGTGGGTTTTTTTCCTAAATGGTTTTCCACACTACACACAAATGCGAGTACCACTTTCTCTAAAATTCAACTTTCCTCATCCCCTAAAACATAAGTGTAATTAGTATATAATATGTATATATCTTAAATGAATACTAAAACGCTATGACACAAAAAAACATTTAAAATAGCGTTAAGTTAAAGTTACATTTTATTCTTTTAAACATATCAGTGTGGAGGCTGTTGCTCCCACAAGTTCACAGACCCTCAGGAATCTATCCACATTGTACCCCCAGGAGCATGTTGATCCTGTATTCTAAATACCACAGCTTGTGTGATTCCGTGTGTCCCACAGACTGGAGTACAATGATCGTCGGGAAATTGTCCCCATACATCAATTTGGACTCCTCCGACGAGACAACCTGCCGGTTGTCTCAAGAAACGTTAGCCCAGGAGCTGATGTACGCGAACCACCTGGGCCTGCCGGCGGTCATGTTCACCCTCCGTCGAGACAATCAGATCAACTTGGCCAGACTCATCAACAACAAGATGCAGGCTGGCTGCACTTATCAGGTGAGGGCCAGCTTCAGCACGTTCCCTTCACTAGGGATGAGTGGAGCTGCCAAATGTTTAGATTTGGAAAAATTATGCTCAACAGCTGTATTTAATTAAACAATAAAAGGAGGATAGAAGGACAAGGCATACAGACTTATTTACATTTTTTTGTTAAGTGTGTAGGCCTTGTCCAGCTATCCTCCTTTCAATATGTAATGAAATACAAATGTTTAACTTTGCTATTGAGATATCTCGAATCATACATATTAAATTGTCTTTTGGATCTGGAAATCTTTAAAAAAAAATGTATAACTTTAAACTGAGAATATTTAAAATGCAATTTAAAAGAAGTTCTTAAGACTTGGTTTCACTGACGAATGCTATTTTCTTTGTTACCTATGTCCATTACGACATAAACAATAGAGATAACACTTTTCATGTAATTAATTATATTAATACTTGGCGTAGTTGGCTAACACGATAGTTGTGCTAAGCTCGACTACTGAGGACGGGGAGATCGAGGTTCGAATCTCGGTCGGGTGAACTGAGGGTGGTTTTTCCTAAATGGTTTTCCACTCTCCCTCCACGCAAATGTGTGTTCACTTCCTTAATAATAATAATAATTATTATTATTATTATTATTATATTAATACAATTTTTTTTCTCTTGTGATTTTGTTACCCTCGCAACTACACATCTCTACACAATTCCTTTAACCAAGTGCTTAAATTGTTTTCAAGTCAAGCTCTTTATGATTGTATTTAAGATACTTTTTTTGAGATATTTACGAATCTCTCAAATACCATAGGATTCAAGCATCATATCTCTACTTTTTAACATAAATCTGAATAAAATGTAGATTTGGATTTGAGAAATTGTGGATTCGACCCATCTCTAATCGAATCGAGATTTTTTCAGAACGAAATTGCATTATTCTTAAATACCTTCAACTCTCAAGTATTGTTGATTGCTAACTGTTGTCGTGTTTGGTATATTCAAGCAAAACTGCATAGATTCAATTATCATGTGATATGTGCTTTAGTTCTGGGTGCATCTGCGCATGGAGAGTGCAGCTGTCGCAGCCTCATACTATTTGACCTCACCAGATGGCATGGGAGAAACAACTGTGGTCCCCACAGGTCAGCATGACACTTGGGAATGGTAAGCCATTTATTTGGACGAGTCATTTGTACTAGGAAACATTTTTTTTTGACAATCCTCCCTACTAGGGAAACATTTTTGGGCATTCTTCCCCACTAAAGCTCTGTCAAACGATGTGGATCAAAGTTAATTTTAAATTGACTTTCTAAACTAGGGATTGCTGATTTTTTGTGAACACTCGCCAAAAGTATTAATAGTTTTAGAAGGAACTCTTTTATACACCGATAGGCATTTTGGATATTTTTCCATTATTATTAGTTAAATCTTACTTTTGTTATTATAAAAAATAAACATCAGAGATAGATAACATGCACCTTTTGTCAAACTATAATAAACTTCTGTCTTTAGGTGGAACGAGTTTAGATCACTATGCAATTTTGACAAGAAACTGAACCTTGCACTGGAGGTTACCCCTGACATCCCTTCAAGTGCGGAACTGGAGCGCTGGTTAGGAGAACCCCTTAAGTGTGTCATGGTGCCCACATCGCTGTTTGTTTCCAACAAGAAGGGGTACCCCGTCCTGCTCAAGGCGCACCAGTGCCTCCTTAGGTCATTTGCCTCATTGGACTTGCAACTGGTGGTGACGGGCGCTGTGAGGCACGGTTCTATCACTTACTACCAGCAGTACCTCGACCACATCTGGCAGGTAAGCGCACTTACTTGCTGGGATAGACATTAGCTGTCTATAACACTTTATTGCTGGAGCAGATACTAGCAGATGACCACACTTTATTGCTGGGGCAGATATTAGCTAATGCCTTTGAAAACTTTGCAACCAAACTGTATGGTTGGGACAGAAGAAAGTTATATTTTAAAGTTATTAAAAACTTTAAATTTGATGTGATTAAAATTAATTATGTTTAATAAACAAATAGAAATATTTATTATTTTTAAAACTACATGGTATCAGTCCACAGTTGAGCTATATCGATTGAGCTGCCGCCGTCTGCTGACAAAAATAGTGCCAACTTCTGTGGATATAGGGTGCTATGTGGTCAGCACAGCTAACCCTATGGCTATTAATCTCAGCTTTCTATACCGGAGCCACTAATGTTCCGTTCAAGTAGCTCCTTATTTGTCCTCATGACGCTGAGTTGACTCACTTACAGACCCAATACATCACAGAAAAAATCCGGAAGTGGCCGAGGATCAAATCTGAGACATTGGGACCTTTAACCAGGAACTCTGATCACTAAATTTTAGAGGTGTCTATATTTTCTTAAAGCAATTAAAAACGTTTAATTGTGTGTGTTCAAAACTAATAATGTTCCATTAAAAATATTTTTAAGGCCATTAAAACCTTTGTTTCAAATTTAAATTTGATTGTTTTAATATGCAATCAAAAATATAATGGTCTTTTATTTGTTTTAAATATGTTATATTATGTTACCAGAGGATGTCGGCCATCGACCCTCTCCTAGCGTTTGCGCGCGGCTACGAGGACTACTTGCAGTGCCCCCTCCAGCCACTCATGGATAACCTGGAGACACACACGTACGAGGTGTTTGAGAAAGACCCCACCAAATACAATGAATATGAGAGGGCCATATACTGTGCCTTGGTTGACCGAATTCCCTACGAGGAGAGGGACGAGAAGGAGTTGTGAGTGATGAAACTTGTTTATTACACTTTACTGACCAGTCCTTGTCCTTCTATTTCTGATGGAGTGTCAACTAGAATTTATTAACTAATGTGGTTGTGTGAAGCTTAAACTTCAACTTTTTTCAATATCCGTTAGCTTTGGTTTTGATTCAAAATTGAAATGCCAGTTTCGATAATCATGAAGCTTAGCCAATAAAATTAAAGTTTGTATATATATTTATTTAAACTTTAATACAATAAAATACTATTTCAACATCAAAGTATATAAAAATATAGACAGGGCTGTGCAAATGAGATAAGAAAGAAGAGAAAGTATGGGAACAGCTATAGGAATGGAATGAGGACATTAAATGGGGTTTAAAAAAATTGGGATGGCGAAGTGTGTGTGTGTGTATTTATATATATTACTATATACTCAATTCTATTAATTTTGTATGGGTGTGTTAAGCATTGAAAACTTCAACTTCACTTATATATTCATTCACTTGAACTTCGATTCGATAGTAAAATTCAACAGAATCCAAGGCTAACCCGTTTTTTGAATCAAGAAACAGGCAACAACATAATTTAAGTGACCACGATCAACCTCTAGCCATGCTGCCATAGTCCAGTCTATGTTTTATTCTCATCTGTTGAAGAAAGGGACTGATGTACTCAAAAAATTACAAAATTATGTGTTTTGTTTGGTTGTTAGATGTGAACTTTTAGACTTACAGTTTTATGGTATGTGTGTAAGTCTTGCCCTTTTATCCTCCTTTCAATGTTTGATTTTAAACATTTTTTTCTAATATTCAAACTTCATTTCATCTTCAGGACTATCTCATATTATTTTATTTGACTTTGCTTCACACTGACAAAGTTGACTTAGCTTTTTGTTCTGTTGGGTATTTACATAATAAATTAAGTCTCACATGACATGCATATCTAGAATAATTAAATTGCATTGTGTGTTACGACTTATTTTTCAGCCTTAAACAAAATGTTTTAATCATGTTTGCAATATGTTTTGTAAATAATGTTTAAGCCACCCTTATGTTTATGTTTTTTTTACAAAATATTCGATTCAACTCTGGGAATATTTCATTTTATTCAATTCACTTCAAATTGAGAACTGAAGACATCACACCCTCCTACTAGCTAATCCTATTTTCAATATGTTAGAGTGATAACTAAATAATACATTTTTATGTTGTTGATATCTCCCTGTTCCAGTGTCGTTATGGTAGTGGGTGCAGGCAGGGGTCCCCTCGTCAGGGCCTCCCTCATGGCTGCTCACAAGGCTGATCGTAAGATCAAGGTGTACGCTGTGGAGAAGAACCCCAATGCTGTCGTTAGGTCGGTTGACAACTTTTTTTTTAGCTAAGACATCTTCTTACCGGTTAATTGGTTTATATTATTTTACCCACTTATATAGTAGAAATGTCTAAGGTGTCACCCTCATAATAGACAGGACCGGCGATGACAGTGAGATCAGGGTTAAATCTTGCTCATGTGTACTGAGGGGTGTTTATACTAAATGGTTTTCCTCTCTCCCTCTACACATATGTGGGTATAGTTCCTCTAGAATTCAACCTTCTTCATCCTTAGCTTATTAGCATAATTAGTACACATGCATTTAACATGAACCAGTAGTAAGACGCAGTGCAAAAAAATATATATATATAATTCTGAAAACACAAAAACATGATAAATTGGGAATTTTCACAATTTTAGTCATTATTTGGCCATGAAACACTAAATTAAATAATTGCATAGCTATTAGGCCGGTATGCAAGAATGTTAGTGAATGCTTAGTGGACCGGCAGTGTCGTCCCGAGCACACTATTGCTCTACCTTTTAACCTATGATGACGCAAGCAAACCCACGCTAGTATCCACTTAGTGAAGTTCTTGCGTAAGACCCTTATTCTCATTGCACATCTTTACTAGAGGCATGTCAGCTTTGATTAGCTTAGCTAAGCTCTTTATTACTTTTTGATCATCAAACATAACATTTTTGTTGGCTTAGACATCATTGGGCTTAAAATGGGGGCCACAAGGAGATTAAAAACTTGTGTGTATCCCAATACACTTTTGGATGTTAACATTTGGTTAAATTCAGGGATGGACGAGAAATTAGTGAAACTGTCTTGATCGGGACGAGAACAGAAAATTTTAAACTAATATGGTAATACTTGCTAAAGCTAAAACATTATTAAACATTATATAAATAATAAAATACTATAGCAACATCATACATACATAAAAATATAGATAGGGCTGTGCAAATGGGATAATAAAGAAGAGAAAGTATGGGAACAGCTTTAGGAATGGAATGAGGACATGAAATAGGGTTTAATAAAATTGAGATGGTGAAGTGTGAAGTGATGGTAATGGCAAGGTAGGGGATAAGGCCTAGTAGAGCTGAGAAAAAAGTACATAGTGTAAAATATCTTGGAAGTGTCACTAAGGTGAAGGGTGGGAATAGGTTATAATAAAAATAGGGCAGCGGGGGTAATTTTTCTATATTTGTATATAAGAAAAGTGTCCTTTAAGTGCAAGGAAGTGTTGTATAGAGCATACTTTATACCTGTATTCTCATATGCAGCAGAAACATGGACATTGAATATAAGCGAGACTAAAAAAGTGTAGTTCATGGGAAATGAAGTTTATGAGGAGCATGTTATCTCTCACAAGGAGAAACAGGATTAGGAATGAAATTATCCTGGAAAGAGTGGGAGTACAAGGAGTATACGGGATGGTAGAGAATGTAAGGCTGAGATGGTATGGACATGTAATGAGGATGGGAAAGGAGAGAATACCAAAGAGAATGATGGAGATGAAGTATGTAGGAAAAAGACCGCACAAGAGACCAAGAAAGAGAGGGAAGTAGCAGATACAGAAATTGTGCGAGTGAGAGGAGAAGAGAGGAAGCCATTAAAGTAAGAAGAATTGCGGAGGGTTAGAGTGAGATGGAGACATTTTAATTAATGAGCCCGGCCGCAGGCTTGAAACGATGATGATACAAAAATTAGTGGCGGTGTCTTTTTATTAATATGTATTAATACATTTTTTTACTCTACCACAATTTGAATGAAGCTTCCTCCATTATTTTACAGTTTGCAAGCCCAGCAGGCAGAGCTGTGGAAAGATAAAGTAACTGTGGTATCGTGTGACATGCGGGAGTTTAAGCCACCGGAGAAGGCGGACATCTTGGTGTCTGAGCTGTTGGGATCCTTTGGGGACAATGAACTATCTCCAGAGTGCCTTGATGGGGCGCAGAAGTTCCTCAAAGGTGAGGGAGGAACATGTCATGTTTATTTTTGTCATGGATTTAAATATTTCTTCTCCATTGATTTGAGATTTTAAAAAAAAAGTTTTTTTAGCTATACATTGTTAAATTATTTATTGATTGAAGATTAGCTTCTATCAAGAATTATTATTTCTATTAAATTCTTATGTATGCATAAAAAGTTGATTTTTTAAAAGAAATATTTTTTTATGTCAATTCCCTGCCATTGTTTAAAAATGAGGTGGCCCAAGGGCTAAATAATTTTATAATAAATGAAATTGATAAAACTAAAGAAAAAGGAAAATATAAACTACTAAGAGTAAATTTGATGAAGAAAGCCCACCTAGGGAAAGAGGAAAATTGTGGGAAGAATCCAATGCACAAAGGTGACATCTTCCTTTCTTCTGTCTTCTATAGTAGAAGTAGTCACACACATTTTAACACAAATATAATAATATTTTGGCATTGTTGCCTTTATCAAACACAAAGAAGAAGAGAGTACAAATAACACAAACACTCGATTACTTCATTTGGTTTTTCTTTAAATTCAAAATGGAGTAATCCAGTGTTTGTGTTATGTGTACTCTCTTCTTCTTTGTGTTTGATAAAGGCAACCATGCCAAAATAAAACTCTTTTTGTGTTAAAATGTGTGTGTTACTACTTCTACTATAGAAGATAGAAGAAAGTAAGAAGATGTCACCTTTGTGCTTTGGAATCTTCTTACCAAAATCAGAGTATATAATATGAGTAATAAAGTTATGATTGCGTCTTACCATTACTTTCTTTTATCGTGCGGAAAGAACTGTTTATTAATCCAGCTTATTTTCCCCTTATCAATTTCCAGAGGATGGTATTAGCATTCCAATGAGCTATACCTCGTACCTCTGCCCTATCCAATCTTCCAAGCTCTACAACGAAGTACGGCAGTGCAAGGACAGTAACAAGCCGCCCATCCATCAGTACGAGACCCCGTACGTGGTCTACCTTAACAACAAGTTCCAGCTGTCCTCGCCACAATCACTCTTCACATTCAACCACCCCAACAAAGGTAAGTAGTGAGGGCAGTGAGCATTTCTTAGTGGTAATGAAAAAGTGCTGAGGTAGTGTGAAGGAGGGGTCTACAGGGTGTACCATGGACCATGATGGACATACACAGCGGAAACGTGGCTAATGAAGGAGTAGGAGCAAAGCAGAATTCAAAACTGAAATTAAATCTCTGAAAAGTGCTATAGGAGTTAAGGATGTGTGAAGTCCACTTTTTCACTTCAACGTGAACTCTAATCGAATAAAATGTGAGGTATCTGAATTGAAGTTTGTATCTTTTAGTAAAACGTCTAATGTTGGTTAGTATATTATACTTTTTATTACTATGTAAATTTAGTTATTAAATATAATTTAAAGGGCTATATTTCAAACACAATTAAAATATTGTCTTAAAATATAATTTAATTGCTTTAGATTTCTTATTGCAAACAATAATTTATGATGTGAGCCATGTGAGAAGAATGGATGAAAAGAAGATACAAAAAAAAAGGTTGGATATTCAAGTGGAAGGGGGCAAGAGCAGGAGGCTAAAGTACAGTTGTAGAGGGGAGGTGATGGTTAAAGATATGTTGGATAGACCTATGTTCCAAACAGGGAGTCGAACCGAAATACTTATTGGTTCTGGTTCCTGTTCCAGTTTCTTCATTCACAATTTTAAAGATTCTCTTTGTCTGGACCAACAAAAACTTCTTCTTTCAGTTTTACTTGCGACATGCCCGAAAACTAGTCCCACAACTATTTAAAACACTCTCCTTTTTTTGACAGAGATTTTACATATTGCTTCATGATGAAGTGAAGTAGGCTTTTAAACATCCCTACGGTGCCACTCCTTTTTAATCCGGTGTTGTCTCTTATCTCGGCTATCCGATTCACACAAGTACTTAGTGTATCCTCCCTGCTGTCCAAGAAGCATGGAAAGAACTTTAAATCACCGCATATCGACCATCCATGATCCTTGTATTTCACTTTGGTGAGAATTAGGGCTATATTCTCGTAGCATTCTTTCATATACACAAACTGTCCTACTGGTACTGTAGCAAATTTATTGCTACTATGAAGCACTATTTCGAGGATTTTTTTTTTTGTGACGAGTCAATAAAGAACCTCCACTTGTTCACATCATACTGTATGTCAAACCTTCTCATCAGTATAGGAACATTGCTACAGTAAACCAGGTCACCATTTTAAAAATGTATGAAATATAATATTTTCATCTGTTTCTGAACCATGAGAAAGAAGTACCAGGAACCAATAAGTTATTTTTCTTTAGCCTAAAGCCTAACAGTTCTGAAGAATCTTTATGAAGACCCAAGTCCCCGACTCAATCGTTGAACTCAATCTGAAAAAAGTTGGGGTTCGCGGCTGCCTGAAACATCTTTAAAGTCCATATCAGGCCCCTGCTCTTCATTATCAACGTCATTGGGAAATTCCTTTAGCTCTTCTGGAGGTGTAAGCATGGGTATTCCTGGGCCATGAGGTACAGGGCGTATAGATGAAGAGAGGTTCGGATAGGGCATTTATTTCTTATTCTTTAGATTGAACCCCTGCACATTACTCAAACAAAAGTAGCAGTCATCAGTGTGATTTCAGGGTTCCCTCCAGATCAATGGTACCCCAAAATGAAAAGATATTTTCGTGCCTTTCAACCCCTATCCGAGTTCTTCTACACAAATAGAACACACTTTATATGGGACCCACAACTGATCCTGGTCACCAACTTTCACATAGGAATACTCTTATAAGTCTGTAATGTTTTTTGGCTGTTTCTTCACTTAAAAGTCTCCACAATCATAACAAAAACTGTCAGGTGAATTAATACAACCTTTTACAGCAATTAAGTGCACTTAAAATGAGATTAAAACCACAAATAAAACTTAACCACTTTGGGAAAAAGTAAACATCTGTAAAATTTAAACTGAGCAGACATTCAAAGAAATTAAATGAAAGAATATGGAGAGGGAAAACTAGAATGAGGTGAGTCATCACTTTATCTCTTTGTCTGAATTTAAAGAGGGGAAACTGAAAAGGAAGAGTCGCCATTTTATCTCACTGTCTTACAAACCAAGTAAACAAAGATGTTTATGGAATCCTCTTGATAACCCAGGACACTACCATTTATTGTCACCAAAGAACCCCTCAACCCTTCCCATTGAACCTTCTCTATTCTAAGAATAAACCTTGATCGAATGAATGATAAAAATAAAATGGTCTAAAAAAGATTGAATGAGAATGTTTTCTTAAAAGCTTAATACAGTCGCAAAAAGGGTACATGGGGGGAGGGGGGGGATTTTTTACTATTTTTACAGTAATCAGCACCCAAAAAGCTATAAGAATTGGTGATTAGTTTTCAAACAATTTTTTCATTGCAGGCCTGAGTTACAATGTGCTAGGGATCAGGAAGGTTGAATTTAGAGGAAGTGCCTGCATTTGTCTGGAGGGAGAATGAGAAAATGGCCAGGGGTTCACATGTTAAGAGTCTAGTTTTAGTAAGTGTTCATACTCGACTAATATTTTTACAAAAACAAAAAGAATTATGTACTCATCATTTTCAATTTCTTCATGAAAATTCTGAATTTAATTATCTTGTTTCAATTCTAAGATAGAGTTTATCAATAGTTCCTTTTGTCTTAATTAAAAGTATACAACTTGTACAACCTTATTGAATTTATTTTAAAATCTGAAATTGTGGGATCATAATTTTTTTTCGCAAAAAAAAAAGTTTCTAAAAATTATGTTTTATCCGTGGATCTGTTAAAAAAAATCGTCTTGTAATATTTTTAGTACAAACACTTTTATATTTCTCAAACTCAAAACACTTTAAGTTTTCATACAAACTTGGCTTGAAGGGAAAATTGCATACTCGCACCAGGGAGTCGAACTGGAATTGGAACTGTTAAATAATTTTAAATTCATAAAAGTTCTGAAAGGTACCCAGTTTAAATGAAATTTATATAATTTTGATAAGTTGTACTTCTTTTTTTTTTTCCCTTAACTTAATTTTTAAAATGTTGTGTTTTCTCCTTTCTCGAGGGCTTGATATATTTTAGTTTACTACTTTGTTTGAAAGTCTTCTAAGGTGATTAGAAGAGAGTTAATGATCCCCGAGGAATGTCGTGGCTGTCACTGTTTTCTCACTTTAATGTCTAAGCTAGAGGTTTAAGAAGTTACATTTTGCTTTGATAGACAACAGATAACACCACATTCCTTAGAAGTTGAAATACTTAAATTAAGAAATAATCTTTTTTGGCCAATCAGTCTAAGTCTATAGTACTTAGTGCTTCCTTGAACATCTTGTATTAAAGGGAAAAAGGAAGATGGAGGGTGGCAAAATGATAACTTCAAATTCTTTCATTCAAGTTTAAATTAGGAAGTAGTTCAGTGAATGTGTCCCGTGTACACAGTGCAGAGGTGATTATTTTTGTTGTTATTATTGATGGAGCGCGTTAAAGAAAACCCAGTTCGGAAGTGTTTTTTTTACTATGAGATCGGCAGTGACAGGTGCAAATTAGAAGGATGCACTATTGTTATTAAGGTACGTTATAATATTGTTTTAAAATCTAGCAAAACTTTTGATCTAGAGTGTTATTTCCAACGTGGTTTTCTGTTCCCCTTTTATTCAAATGGGGATATACTTCTTCTAAATATACAAATATAACCTTTCTCTTTCATTTAAAAATCATTATTGAAATTAGTACATTAACTAAGCCCGAACGGATAGAAAGACGCTGTGCTAAAAAAAATATTCTTTTAATTAAAGAACTAGAAACGGAACAATATTAGGAACCAAAAAGAACCGGAATCTTTATTGTGCTCGAACCAGGACCTTTTAAATGTTTGTTTAGAGAACAAGAACCAGAACCGATAAAAATTTATTTTCGACTCCCTGATTCCCACTGCCATAAAAATGGCCCAAGGTACACCCGACCTGAATTTGAATATCTATTTCCCTGTCATCGGCAATCTGGTCTATTGCAAGAGTGACGCTTTAGACATACTCGAGCGCAAGTTTAACTAATGTGAGTGAGTTAGCTTGAGTCAACATAAAACATGTCAAAAGGCCTTATAAAAGTGTTCTTATTTTCAGCTTCGATCATTGATAACTCACGCTACAAGTGCCTCAACTTCAAGGTGTGCCAGAAAAGCGTCCTTCATGGCTTCTCAGGCTACTTTGACACTGTTCTGTATCAGAACGCTAGCCTCTGCATTATGCTCAGTATTCTGCCCGAGACTCACACCCGGGGGATGTTCAGCTGGTTTCCCATATTTTTCCCCATGAAGGTGCGTACCCCCTAGTCGACTGGCGCTATGTGCCACTGTTGCGTCTTTCACTGGGTACCAACCATTCAACTGGATTTATGTGGCAGGGTTGCGTCTTTTACTGGGTACCAACTAGTCAGCTAGTATTATGTGCCATTGTTGTGTTTTTTACTGGGTACCAACCACACTGCTGGCGTTATGTATCAGTATTGTGTCTTTCATTGTGTACCAACCATTCAACTGAATGTATGTGCCAGGGCTGTGTCTTTCACTGGGCACCAAACCATTCGACTGGTGTTATGTTCCAGTCATGATTGTGTCTTTTGTGTTCCAACCAGTCATTTATGGCGCAATGTGCCAAGGCTCTGTCTTTTATTTCCATGAAATGGCTCAAAACTGATTTTTAAAATGTGTTTTGAGCCATAGCAAGGAAGTAAAAGATGCAACTGTTTGGTACTCAGTAAAAGATGCAACACTAGCACATAGCGCCAGTCGACTTGCTGGTACCCAGTAAAATTGAAATGTGATTTCTTGTAATGTTAGATAGTTGAATATTGCCTGTTGTTCCCTCAGGAACCCATCCACCTCCTTGAGGGAGACAATTTGGCGGTCCACTTTTGGCGCCTCTCCACCAAGAAGAACGTCTGGTACGAATGGGCTGTGAGTCAACCTGTCCCTGGACCCATCCACAACCCCAACGGCCGTTCTTACACCATTGGTCTCTAAGCGGGTTTACTCTCGAGTGGGGGGGAAGTCAATATTGAAACAAAGGATCAACGAGCTTACTGTTTGTTTACATTACTTTACTTTTATGACCTAGTCAGTCTCTTTGGGGGGGGGGGGGAAATAGAGGGCCCNGGGGGGGAAATCAAGGGCTCAACAGAACAGACTGCATGCTCCCATAACTCAGGTGCTAACTTAGAAAGAAATTACCATTTCGATCTCATTGCCGGTTTGGTTACATCCCAAGTTACACAAATCTAAAACATCCTTTTTCGTCCAAGAATACAAAGTCACTTGTCTTATATTTTGCTAGGAAAATACAAATATATTTTATTTTAGCTGACATTAATAACATTTTGCTATGATTAGTGTTATTTTATAGGTATTGATAATATCTATCAAAAGGGACAGCTGCAGATAACATATAGAATGAAACCTAGGTCGGGGGATTGGGCGGTGACGATCAATTTTCTTTAAGAGACATCCATTACCTCTTTGTCCATTGGCAGCAGTGTGAACTGTGTTCTTCTTTTCATTGTAAAGGCCATATTGTGTTCGTCCCCCTTTTACATGTTTATATCCACCTTTCCTGTACCTTCTTCCAAATATAATATAAAAATAGATTTAGCAACTCTTATGATTGTTAGATAAGAAAGGCTCTTCCTTTGAAAATTGATCTGTCATTTACGATTTAAAGGGCTTTTAAGTCCTAAAGTCCACTTTTTGAATTCAAATTGAACTCTATTCAAATTTATTAAATATTCTTGAACCCAAATTGATGTTTGAATATTATTTGTTAGTGGCATTATGCTTGGAAAAATACTGAATTTGAAAATGTTTCATTGCACATTTATGTATAGCATTTCATCTTATTCTGATAATTCACAACTTACAATGTAATAATCACAAATTATTTTCATATGACTTTAGTATTTTAATGTCCAATGTTTGGCAAAAGCTTCATAATTGTCGAAGTCAAGTTGAAGTTTTGAAGCACTGCACACTCACTTGGTAGTGATCAGGGTCATATACTTCTCACCATAAAATGCAAAATAAGTATTTATATTGAATGTATTGCACTTTCATAAATCTTATGTCACACTTAGTTTCTGGGATGAACATAGAAACAAAACGATCCATTATACTAAAGTAGTAAAGCAATGTGAACAAAAGTGAACTTGTAGTTACCTTTATGTCTACAAGTCTTTAAAGAACCCATCACGCCTAGATAATATGTGTTATCATTAACATATGGCTTATCTCCACTGTCTTGAATACAAGACTCCATTTTAAATACAAATCTCGAATCTAGAATCTTAATAACATGACAAGTATTAGAAGTTAAGTTACCCACATTTGTATTTATTCCTCCACGCCTCCTCCCCTATAAGATTTTTTTTTTCTCAGTAGGTGATAAATTAATGGTCTGGGTGTAATGTTTTGCTTAGTAATTATTTTGGGCCAAAACAAAAAAATCTCTAAAAATAAATAATCAAATTCAAAATTTAGAAAGAAGGAAAATATCTTTCGATTTTCGGATCAGACTTTTTTTAGATCCTCGATTAAAGATTTCTAGATTCAGAGATTCGAAGGGCTCATTCCTAGATATCCCACATTGGTGCCAATCACGCTTATAAAAACATTCTTCAATAAATAAAATTGTTATGAATGATTTGCGCATTTTGTTATTTTTTTCTTTCAACTTTTTAAGAAATGTGGTGTGTTCTATAAAAAAAAAATTGAATTCAAGACATAAGGTGTGGTTTTAAGACTTTTGACTTATATTTTATTTGTATCGATGTGTTTCATTTTAATGTCAGGAATGTGCTTTGTTACATGCATAAACAAGAACTTTGTGGGCATCAGATCCACCCAGGACATTTTGCTGTAATTATGTAGGTCACTCTAATATGTTAAATTTGTTTTTTTATAAGGAACAAGGTAAATATGTCAATCTCAATACCCAACATTTTTACTGGTATCGATTAGAAGTATGTGAAACTTCGAATTTTCTGAATACAAATATTGATACAGCTAAAATATTCAATATGTGGGTGATTATTGCCATTCTGAGCTGTAATATACACTACATATGTTTATTGCCAAACCTTAGATAAATTGTTTTTAGCCTCGCATCTTACTAGATACTACCAAAATTAATTGAATTACATGTTCTGATAACAACTTGAGTTATCAGGGTAGATTGAAATATTAAACAATTGTGCAATAAACATAATAATTTTTCAAGCATAAAACAATTGTGATAACTAAAATATTTTTAGTTTTGATTCAGTTTTGAAAATATTTTGTAAATTCGATTCGGACTTGTTTTGAATTATAAAAGTAGACTTTGCACACTCCTAAAATTGACCATAGTATCATGTTTTTCGATGCCTCAATTCTTAACTCTCAAATTCCAGTAAATTTCTGGCATTTAAACTAGTCAGAAATATTGATGAACATATATTTTTTTAATTCAAAGTATAATTAGTTAATTTGCTGTTTCACCTGCTCAACATGATCTCTGTTTTCTGGTAAACTTTTGAAAATCATACATGGCCATTTTGTTTACTAGGTATAGTTCTTAGGTTTCCCCTTCCCCTCGATAGCATTATGGTATATAAATAGATAACATATTTTTTTACATGAGGTTGGAAAAGGATTGAAATTGTAACTGTTGAAAGATTGGGATCTATAAAAACTAAAGTTTTAACATCTCTAAAATAAAGTAATCAGGACATATTTGGATCTCAGTTGTCTTTCTACAGGTATAGTGTCTGACTTGTGTCTTTGGGTATAATTTTTATTTTCTGTGGTATCTTTTGTATCCAACATAGACAAAAATAGCTCTTTTTTTTATCCCTTAAAGGAATAATCTGAAACACATATAGTTTGATTATATTCAAAGACAATAAATTTGGAAAATAAAAATAAAAATTGTTTTAGTTAAAGGTTTAAACATTACAAATAGGAGTGTACGAAGTCCACTCTTTCATTTCGAAGCCAACTCTAATCAAATATATCAAATATTCTAAAAGCCTAATCAAAGTTTGGAAAACTTTTTAGTTTTTTTGATTGTTTTATGCTTGAAAAAATATTATACTGTGGTTCCTTATAACACTTTATGCGCTAAAATTACTTGGAAAGTGTTTTAACACAATTGTTACTATCACAACTTACAATTCAATTACTTGAGATTTTTACACATGCATAATGATTTTTAATGTATATAACAGTTTAGAGATGGGAGGAACAGATAGCAGCAAGTGTACAAGTGAGAGAAAGAGAGTGTAAGCAATTAAAAGAAGAAGAATGGAAGGACAGAGGGCGGCGATGGAGGCATTTTAATAAGCGGACCTGGCCACAGAGTAGAAATCTTTTATGATGATGATAACCGTTCAGTATTGCAATAACAGAAAACTGAATATCTTAGCTGTGAATATTTTTATTGGTGAATTGCCCAAGCAGAAATATCTTTTGAAGCGAAGTCGAAGCTGCTATTTGTTTCAAAACTACACACTCCTTTATTACAAACTAAAACAAATCAAATTTCTGAATTAAATAACCAATTTTTAGTTTCTCTCATTTAGTAAACTTTGAATGGAGGCGAATTATTTATTTGCAAAATAATTTGATATAAACAAACTTTTACTTTTTTTTATTTTTTACTGTCTTGGTACCTATATTCTAGAAAATTCATGCTTATTGTAACAAAACAAAGTTTGTATCACACCCTTGGGTAATTCATCTGGAACAAGACAACACATTGTGGAGTGGTTTTCTTACACTCTTAATGGCAGAATTGAGATGACTGGAATAATTTTACCTTGTAAAAGTACAAATTTACGAAAATATAAAAAAGCGTCTCAGTATTTGTTCGGTGAAGAATACAGAAAACCACACTTTTGGACCAATATCTTGTTAGCACCTAATGTTTAATCTATATTACCTGTATTGACGGTCACAACTTATGCTCTCTTGCCTCTACGCATTTGTCCGAATGTTTCACTGAATGTTCGGCTAAATGCAGGTGTCTCTAGTGAAGATGAATGCTATCTGTCCACACATTTGGCTTCATTCGAATTAATTTTAGTTTCATTAAAGGGTGTGTTCGCTCGTGTCCTTTGTCTTGGGCCAAAAACCGACACACAGGCCCACAGCACTTACTGAGCATTAATGAATGACTCTGAGCAAATATGAGTGCACGGTCTAGACCTTCGCCCTCGGGTACATTCGACAAATGTGTAGAGGAGGTATCATGAATTAATCATGTTTTGAAAGACTTCTGAGAATGCTGGGTTATTTTTACGAAGCATTGAAATTGTATTTCATGTGTACTTTATACAATTCTGTTATTTTTTCTGAGTCTCTAAGGCATTCATCTATATATCAATTTATTAACATCATTAGCTCAGCAATCAGTTAGTCGAACAAAGTATATAACTAATATAGTTCTGATACATTACCGTTAAATATTTTCTTAATAAGCTGCAAAAAAAGTTGTTTTTGTTTAATATAATATTTTGTTCGACAAGACCCCTACCGTTAATTACCTCAGCAGTCATCACAAAAACATTAATGCTGTACCTAAATTAGAATATGGATAAAGTAAAAAAAGAAAAATGATTCTTGCAAGCTCAACTAAATAAATTTATCATATAATAAAAGTAGAGTTCTTACTATTTTTGCTGTAAATATATAGTTTAAAAAATGGCAAAAATTACCCCAAAATGTTTATTGTCATAACATTAATTCCATTTGTATTTAAATAGTAAATTTGAGCTATATATAAACTATACTCCCCTTCTTCCCTTACACATATGCACATACACACTTTTGCAAAAGAAAAAAATGCTAAGGATAGTGTGAAACTACTGTTTAATGCATCAGAAACCATGTGAACTGTGTTTCTTGTCTAGTGACATCATTGTAAAGTCTTAACTTTGTTGTTATTTGTGCATTGGTATCAGTGTAAAGTTAGAGCGGTGTTCCTCTATTCCTTTAGCAAGTCATATTATGTTCTAGTTTTTATTTTACTGTTGTTTTTTCCTGTAACTTTATAGTTTTTGTGATGATTGCCTTTTACAGCAAGGCCAGTTCAATAGAATATTGTATGGTGTTTTTCACTGACCAATAACTGTTCATCTAGTTTATTATAGTATTCATTTTTGTATTTAAAAAACGTGTATCTTTTTTATTAAGGCTTCTTTCATTTTGTGTAGATTTATAAAAATGACACCCGAAATATATTTACACAATCACTCCATAAGAATCTTATCAGAAAAGATGTGGTTCTTTAAATTTAATTGTTTTATAGTGGGTTAAGACACTGTTCAGCAAACGGCACACTGGTGTACCTCAGCAGAGAATTAAGTTTATCATGCGGCCATAACCCAGAACAGCACGCATCGCTGTTGATAAAGAACACAAATGAAGATGGTGCAAGCCATGCATTGTCCACATTTCTTACTTACTCATACTCACTATTTACTAATATTTTTAATACATCTGACAAAATCAAAAGTTTTTGCACAAAGTTAAGTTATTTTTACCTAAATTATTAAAGACTCTTGCATCTAAGTAGTCTTGGGGTAAAGTTCTCATAGAATCAAGACCCGGTGTTTCTTGGGTTCAAACCCAGTCGAGGTCGACAGATTTTTCTTGAGCAATAATCATTCATTAGCACAACTTCTTTCAGAGGGGAGTAAAGCCCTCGGTCCCATGTTGATGTAAAAGAACCCTGCCAGGTACTTCATGTGAAAAACTTTTTCCCACTTATAGAATTTCTCGTGTCCTGATATAACCAGTTGGTTTAGAAAGTGCACGTAAGAGACCTCAAATAAATTAATTAATTAAATAAATACCAAAGACTTTAATGAGATGTTTCCAAATGTTATGGAAGTGAGCACTATGGAACTTAAAACTTTACTCTTGGAACATTTGAAGTTATTTTAGGAGAAAAAAAATTCTGTTTTTCTTTTCTAATTCTGACTTATCTTATAATCGTTGAAGTGGGTGCGACATTCCATTTTCCGTTGCCGCAGTGTGCCGCAAATAAATTATTCTTGTTAAGTGTACCATAAACATTATTTTGTGGAACACTGAGCTAAGACATAAAACATCATAGTTCTAAGTATGGGCATGTAATGAGAATGCCAAAAAAAATACCGCGAGAGAGGCCAAGAAAGAGTTGGTAGGAACAGATAACCAAAAGTGTTCAAGTGAGTGGAGGAGGATAGAGGAAGATGGAGGCATTTTACTAAACTGACCCAGCTACAGGCTGGAAACAGTTGATGATGATGATGAGTTCAAAGTAATTGCTGTAATACAGTGCACTCGTGTAGCAAGTGGTATTACAGTAGGTCTTCCCTTTACAGCGTTCTGCTAATACAGTGGTATTTAATTATATACATGTTCACTATGTTCAGCGCGTGTCTCACTCTTCTGTTGTTTTTCAGCATGCGGCGCACAGTGAATGGCTTTGACCAGCATTTTTATGTGGGTAATTCAGTCTGTTTGCTGTAATGATGGGCACTATCAAATGTTTTATATCATTTTCATTCTACTACTTTTTAGGCCCAGCCTATTATCATCATCATCAACTGTTTCCAGCCTGTGCCCGGGTAATTTTAGTAAAATGCCTCCATCTTACTCTATTCTTCCACCACTCTTCCTTTTTTAATTTCTTCCATTCTTTTTCTCTCACTTGAATACTTTCTGTTATCTACTCCTCCAATTTCTTTCTTGGCCTCTCTTGCTGTCTTTTTCCTACATACTTCATTTCCGACATTTTCTTTGGCATTATCTCTTTTTATTGTGCCTATTGTGCACTTCATAAAAAATAGTGTAAACGTGCTATTAGGGTTTAATATGCTTGGGGCCTTATTGTACTTAGTTAAATAACACACTGACAAGAATATCTTGGATAGCTCATTCCGAAAGCTCTATGACCATGGTTCAAATCCCTGACTGGGTGTCTTATTTCTATATTTACACAATCTGTCAGAATATCATCTGGAAAGAAGCGTTTCTTTAAATCCTTACATATTTGTTCATTATTAAACATGTTAATACTGTTATAAAGTGTAATATTCATTGGTGCAACATTATATGGAATATAATGTATTTCTTGTCAAGTGAGTTGAATTAGTGAACAAATTTTGTGTAAAGAAACATTGTATTGTTGTTATGATAAATGTCTTTTTAAAATGTTGTGTGCCTTTTTATTTTCCTCTTTAAAAGGTCAAAGCCTTAATTTTTTAAATTAAGTTAAATTACTTTTTGTAATGAGTCTACTGGGTAGTGGAGGAGGTTACATATCCTGTACTCATCTCAAGCCATTGTTAAGATAATAGTCTTGTAGATTACAGTGGGCCGGACATGTAGCACGAATGGAAGAATCTATAACCGTGTTCAAGGTATTGACTGGTAAACCCATCGGGAAGACTCGGACACAGATGGGAGGATAACATTAGAATGGACCTGATACAGATAGGGGGTAATGAGGTGGAATGGGTAGAAATAGCGCAAGATAGGGATATGGTGTAATGAGGAGGACAAAAGTGTTTTGTATCAGAATTTATTGCCAGTAAGTTGATCGACATTGTTCTCAAGCTTCATATGTCAAAAGTAGGGGGAGGTTTTCTACAGGTGTGTAAAACATCTATTATGGTAAAGAAAAGTGCTGTATGGAGCATACTTGAAGTAACGTACACGAAAGAAACTTGAACTTTGGATAAAAGAGAAACAGAAATTGGAGGCTGTGATAATTAATTTGTTGAAGAACATGCTCTCTAACAACAAAATGGATAGGATTAGGAATTAAGATGCAAGGTTTAGAATTGGGTTACAGGGAGTACATGAAATAATAGAGTAAGCTAGGATGAGTTGGTATGGACACTGAATGAGAATGGAAGGGGAGAGGACTCCAAGAAGATAATGTGATATAAATATAGGTAAGAGATTGGAGGAAAATAGAGACATTTTACTAAACAAACCCAGCCACAGACTAGCAACAGTTCATGATGATTAAAGCCAGGATTTGTATGCACAATCAAATAGTCAAATATGCTTGGAAAATGTAAAAAAAAAAATGAAAAAATCAAAGTATTCGTTTTGTGGAAAATCTTACCTTATTCATAGTTGTTACAGTATAATTATAAGGAATGTCATACTGAGATTTTCTTCTGTAAACATGCATTTTTTTTGTACAAATACAGGTGGTGGTGATGTCAAAAGTACAAATCACCTTTACTTCAACTTCCCCACCCAAAATTACCTTTGCATCTCCAAAACATTTCTTACAACAAAGGAAAGTTTGATATATTAAGAACAAATTGAAAATATCTTACCGAATGTGACATATTTCAATATATCATTCCTATAACAAGCTACTAAATATTATTTTAACACCAAATAGGGACTTGATAACATTTGTAATATAAGCATGGATAAACTAATACGTGTTTGCATAAAGGATAGTTTTTGTTTATCCAAACCATTCGTTTTACCCAAATGACCCTGATAAATATTTTTACAATTATTATCTATGTCGACACACAGTCATTTGTTAAAGATAACCAAGCTAAAGGGCCACAAATCATTAAGGTAGGAATGTAGTAAACCCCGAAAAAAGGCCTGTGCTTTCTGCAGTTGTTATAGCAACATAATTTTTGGGGCAAAATAAATAAAATATTAATCCAATAGAAACCTAGTTTAATCTTCTCTACACAGTGATATCAACTTTTTTGATCTGTCATTAGCATAGCAATATTAGATGACAGACTTTTTAAACGAGAAAAAGTTGTCATTACATTACCCCATCTTAAAATTATGCACACCATCTGGTATGATTTATATTTTGATTCTTTGTGTCATACCTGCTTTTCTGTGTGTTGGTTTCACTAAATGTTTTCCCCTCATTGTGTCTTACTATCTGCCCAGGAAATATGTAATTTAATTATGCTAATATGGTAAGGGTGAATAACACATTATTTTAGAGTAAATGCATTTTGTGAAAGTTGGTTGGGAAAAAACACCTCGGCAGGGATTTGAATACCGACTTTCCTGTCACCACTAATTCAGGTTGATCCCCATAAAATCGACTAAATTCCCTCGGTGGTCACATCATCAAATGACTCGGTCTTGCTGGGAGATCAGAGCTCAAATCTCGAGGAAGACACACCGAGGAAGGTTTTCCACACAGGACTAGGGTATTCTAATCTCCTTTCGATACAAATCAAAATGTACTTCTTTGAAACTACCTTCCTCATTCTTACTCCTTAAAGTATATTGTTAATAACAAAAGTAATTGCTTGTTACTGAAGTCAATTATCTTAAATTTTACATTTTGTAAGAAAGAATTTGATGATCATAAGCATGTAGGTACAGTAGACCCTCGATTTCCCGTGGCAATGGAGGGGAGGTGATGCATTTATAATAAAAATCATGGATAGTACAAATAATCCATAAATGATTACCATCGCCATTCAAAATTTGCTGTCCTTTGTTTCTACTTATTTATATGAAAAGGGATTTTCCACAATGATGGATAATAAATTAAACAGTGAAATCGACTCCTGCATGTGAATAGCATTAGGTAATACAATTTAAACCAGAAGAGACCAATTAGTGGAAAGAGTTCAACAGCAGAGGTCCCATTAAATATATTTAGGTAAGTTAATTTCTGTTTATTTATTTGTTAGTTATTAAAATCAGTAAATAAAGCCGCTATTATAGAATAATTCTTAGTGATTAATATGGTAGTAAAAACTAAGGGGCTGCAAAAATATTTTGGGATATTTAGGATGCAACGAGTAATAAAAGGTTAAGAATCACTAATCTTAGGCAGTGTTCTAAAAACATTTTTACGTTAACGGTTCACCTAACGAGCCTAAACATTTTTTCGGCACACTTTTGTTTTAGATACACACCGCAGCAGCAGAAAAGTATTACACGCCCAGTCTAACGGTTGTACGGTAAATCATAATAAGAAATGTGTAAACTAATTCTTTGTGAAGTAACTTCAAATGGGGTGACCTGGCGGTCTAGGGGTAAGGTGTCAGACTTCTATGCTGGCGGCCGGGGTTCAATCCTCGGTCCCGGCAAAGATTTATCTTATTACCAAACCCTTCCTTCACCTCTGACAAGACATCTTGTGAATATGAGGAATGCCAGGCCTCCACCGTGGTTCGGATTCCACGTTAAACTGTAGGTCCTTCATTTCATCTCACAATCACCCTATCATTACACATTAGCGTAAGTGCGTATAACCCGAACGGGTAGTAAGACGCGGTGCTAATAATAATAATAAACTTCAAATGCTCCAAGATCAAAGGTTGAAGTTCTTTCTTTGTACCTGCTCCTTTAACATTTGCAAACATTTAGTTTTAAACATTAGTAATTTGGGTAAACCATAACTCTAACTTTGCACGAAAGATTTTGATTTTTTCAGATGTATTAAAATAATAGTAAGTAATAAATGTGGGTGATGCACAGCTGTCACTTGTATAAACTTATCTGTGTTCTTATTGAACAGTGATATGTGGCACTCTGGGCTCTAGCCACACGATACATTTAATTTGTTGCCGCGATACATGGTTTATGGTGTCACAATTGTAAGAAAGTGGGCTGCTGACAACAGGGAGATCGTGGTTCAAATCCCAGTGAGCTGTTCCTGAAGGTGGTTTTTTTCCAAAATTTAATTTCACCCTTCTTTCACAGCAGTGCATATACACTTACTCTAAATTAAATTTTCCTCATCCTTAATACATTAACAGATAGTCTTTAACAGGTATTAAGAGGTGAGGCAAAAAAAAAATGCTACATGTATTTTAAAAAAAAAGACTAAATTTTATTTCAAAGATTTAGTTGTTTCAGTCTGTAAATAAATGTATCTTAACTATATTTTATCTGTGTCCAATTTTTACGCTGCACAAAATTTTACTTAAAATTCTCCACCATTCAAACATTAGCTATGCCACCATAAAAATAGGCAAAGAGACACGATCTCATTTTCCATTTAGATCACATTAAGAGACTTAAAAAGAAACGAATATGGCTCAAAGCCTATGGACAAGCAAGGACAGAAAATCACGTTTAGTAAAGAACCCCCTCAGACTATCTAGTTGAAGATTGGACTTTGCCCTTGTGAGTCAGACTCGACCACACAAGCTCACACCAAATTCTGCAAGTAATATTAAATAAAAACACGTGTTGCGGATGCATTCAATAAGTAAAAACTTAATTCAATCATGTAAAATAAACAATCACTACAAACTATTATATTGTGAGAAACAGAACTTACTTTAGAAAATATTAATAATTTAAAATGTATCAAAGTTTTGTTTTGCAAGAGCTACTTTTTTGTAGAAACGTTTTATTAAAGAGGATAATTTGTTTAAAAATCAACTTTTTAAAACTGCGCAACTGATGAAGAGTTATCAAATTTATTCCAGATCTTTGATCTGAACTCTGACCTTATCCCAAAGTGATAGCCACAAATTGTGTGGTAAGATATCCACAGCTATCGAGGTAAGTTCCTTAAGCTATTTATTAGTCTAGAAGAAATAAGATATGTTTAAGTAATTACTGTTCTATTATCTTAACACTTTATTAATGTTAAGACGTAAATAGAAGGTGGTGTTCAAACAGGTTTCTCCTTTATTCCAAATTTGAAATAGCCCGCTTTGTACAAGCCAAAGTACTTAACAACATGGAGGAATGCGCAAAATAAAATACCTTCAGACTTTAGGCAAAGTAGTATTTTATAAAATATAATTGTATTCTTATTTAGAACGTAAGTATTTAAAAATATGTATTAACATGACAAAACAACGATTTAATTTTATCAAATGAGTATTTATTTCATTAAATGGAATGGACCACACATAACCTAAGTTGACTTGTAATTTCCATATTTTAGGAATTAAATATCTTCTTTACAATGGTTTTATGCTATCGAATGGTTGCTATAACAAGGCAAGTGACTGGGATTTCATTTCATTTCCTAAAATCTGTACAGCAACAAAGTGGAAAAGTTCATTGCACAACTTTAAAAAATATACGATCTATCGGGACAACAAAATGCTTAAGGGGTAAGTTTTTTTATACTAACTTTTCCAGAATTTTGTTGCCAGATAATAATATGTTGTATTTACATTGTATTTTTCTTGAGCTGGCATTACTCACTCTGTTATTTTAATTTCTATTCTAATGGACGTGTCTGATGAAAGGAACAAATTACACAAATTCCCGAACACCAAAACCATTGTGTCTAGATTCTATTTTGTTACTTATAAAATAATTATCCTCAATAATTTAACTCTAAACTCTATTAAGTATAGCCTACAGTATTGTAAACTTCAGATTTCATTTTGCTTGATAAAAACGGTCCCCTTAAAGTTTATTATAAAAAACATAAGTAGGCCTAAGTTATTAGGTATATAAATAGGTAAATTACCATACAAAATCAAATCATAATAAGCAGACCATTAAAGATTTGTTCTGAAGTATAATTTATTTTTTCAGCTTTCAAATATTCTGACAAACATGAATGGGTCAAATTGGAAGGTAATGTTGGGACCATTGGTATCACTCACTACGCACAGGTGAGTAAGCCTCCAACCCCACTCGCAGTCTCATGACAGCTTGTCAAGACTCGGTCAGTGACCCCATTCAGGGCCCCACAAACTCATACTCAAGTCAAGGCTACCAAATTGATTTGATTTCATTGTGAATAAGCATTGCTTAGAGAGTAAGACTGTCAACTCGCCAAATTAAATATCAGATCAGTGAAATTCTCAGGTGGCACAGTAAAGCGAGCTTATTATGGCATTTAATAAAGTAATAGGCTTTTGTATTTTTAAATTGTAGCTGGAAAGTGAATTCTAATCATCTTTTTTGACCCACTTCCATTATTCCATGATCTAAGGCATCACTTCCGTAATGGGCTGAATTGCCAAACACAGGGAGATTGAGGTTTGAATCCTGCTCAAGTGTACCTATGCCACAGACAAATAATATACCAGACATTCAACCTCCAGGTTAAAATGGTTGCGCTCCTTTTGGCAGTTTGAGTCCTTCAACACTAGGATTGCTGCGATTAGTCCTGTCATCACCCAGCAGTGAGACTAGCAAAGCCCAGTGTTGAAAGACTCAAGCTGGCAAAAGGAGCGCAGCAAACCCACTAAGTTTGAGTCTGTTTCTTACTTATCTGTGACCTAGGGTGATTTTTCCTAAAAGGTTTCCCACTCTCCCTGCTTGCAAATGTGTATACAATCTTTCAAAATCTGACCTTTTCCTTTACAGCATAAGCTTGGTTATTATATGTGCCATATTAGGTACTCAAAGGGGAAGTGAGACTCAGTGCAAAATTAATTTTAAAAATACCTAGGTCTATTGTTGTTTTGAGATCTCAAGGCATGGTTAAGAATTACCAAGATGGGCTACAGGTGATGGACAGCTAAAATCTCTCAAAGATTGTCGCCACCAAATTGGAATAAGTAGGCCCTACAATCAAAAAACCAAGAGCCTTAAGTACATATAAAAATAATCCATTCAAACAGAAAGTTACCTGCATCAGTGGTTGTGTGGTCTAAGGCATCACTATCGCAACAGACTAGACTTCCGATGACAGGGAGAAAGGAATTCGAATCCTGGTCGGGTGTATTGAGGGTGGTTTTTCAAAATGGTTTTCCACTCTCCCTCCATGCAATTTACTTTATCTAAATGTAACTTTCCTCATTCCTAACTCATTAGCATATTTAGTACATATGCGTACAACCAAACAGTTATTAAGACGTGCTAAATAAAAAATAAACAAAAAGTCAAGCGAAATTTTTCCCTTATTTTGATGTTTGCTAGACTTAATATTTAAGGTTCGACTGGCTATCTTATTTGTGTAGCCTGTGTGCAACAGCAGGCTATACTCCTGCTAATAACAATTTATCAGAGTTTTCATTATAAATCATTGTTCTTTCGGTCTCTTTGATTGGTACCAACATTTTACTTGTAATGGTCGCCGGTAGTTATAATAATCGTATCTTGCAGGATGCACTGGGTGATGTTGTTTTTGCACAGCTACCAGATGTAGGAACAGTTATTGGAAGTAAAGGTAAGTCTTACTCTTTTTTAAAATCTACATATCGTCACCCGAGAATGCAAGTGTTCTATGTCCAATTTTTCACTTTTGTGTAAAAGAGCATTGAAGTTTGACCTTGTGTATAAAACCAATGTTACTAGAAGACAACTCGAGCTTGTATCTTCTTAAGTAATTATTTAATAGTCTCAATTTCACCACAGGTGGATCATATGCATTCTAAATAAACGTATACACCAAATATCTCAAATTTAACCATTTTGGAGATAGAACACTTGCATTCTCGGGTGACGATATGGCTCATTGCATATTCATGCTTTTAAGTCCTTTAATTCATACAATATGTTTGGTACTGGTACAGTTACCAATTTTTATTTTCTATTTAAAAATATAATATGCATTATTTTCTAAGTTTATAATTTGTTGGTGATAGATTTATGCTGAATCCAGTAAATGGTACAAGTTGAACCTTACACAAATATCCGGAGTAAAAACACACTTAAGGTATATTAAACCTGCAAGATTAGGAGGGGTTAGATCAGACCTTGATTGAGTCCACTTTTTGGCCGGCCCCTTGGTCTAGTGGTCAGCACTTTTGGCTACTAATTTATAGGTCCTGGGTTCATTTCCCGGAGGTACCATAGGTATTTTTACTAAAGGGAAATTTTTCCTATGATTGCCATGGTCCGTTTAACTAAGTTAGATTTAAGGCTTCTAAATGCACCACATAATCATCACAATGTCTCACCAGGACGAAGTAACCGCCCCTACATGGTGCCCCAACCTCAGAATATGGTTACATATACACCACTGCCAATGGAAGCCCAGCTGACAAACCCTAGTGGCTAAAAAATTCAATTTTTTAATGTTTTCCACCTACACCATAATTTACCATTTTCTTTAGTTGAGCATTTCAAAAAAATGCACCCTCACATTTCATTTCTGTGTTGGATTCATTGATTGGCACTAATGTCTACTACAACTTATGTATGAGAAAATTAAATATAATAATTATTATTATTATAACAATAACTATTATTATTATTTCTGAACCAACATATTATATCAGCACATGAGAATAATTTCTATAAGCGAGAAAGAATGGGCCTACCAATTTTGTTGGAAAAGATATTTTCACATATCTTCCATAGTTCTTTTACATGCCACAATCAATACGGGACTGACAGCTTTAGATAGAAGCTGTGTTACGGATTTTTATCGCTCAAGAAAATTCCGTTGACACCGGCTGGGTTTGATCCCGCAAAGATCGGGTCCAGAGGTGAGCACTTTACCCCAAAACCATCGAGGTCAACTATAATGTATTATTTATATAGCCCCTATTAGGCTACTCTCTCCTCTATTGTATTCTCATAAAACAAATTTAATTTATTTTTATCATTTTTATACTTAAATCTTTGGATCATCTGGGTAACTTCTATGACTATTTTTTTTAAACCAATATAATGAGTGTAGCCCACCTAAAAAGTTCAGTATTTTATGCTACTCTTGGAGCACCAGACACGACTTTATTCGTGTCTTTTTTTTTAAAAAAAAGTTTAGACACCTCTGCCAACAAATATGTGTAAAACTATATTGTAAGTATATGTATACATACACACACACACTATATATATATATATATATATATAATGTGTAGATTGTCAGTAGTTTAAGAAGTGAGGTCCACACACAAAATGCACATTTCCATAAGGTTATTTGTTCCATGAAAAAAAAAAAACCTTTCAAACCAATTTTCTTAGGAGGAACTTTTCAGAAAATGCATATTTTTTCTGTGGTCAGCATTGAGAACATTTTATTATAAAATTATTGTTATTTTATAAGTATTAATCTATGTATCTATCAAAAGCAACAGCTGCAGATCACATGACATGACATATGGATACATGAAACTTGATCTAGTTGCTTTTCTGTCATATAAAGGTCTTCCTATGAAAGTTAGACTCCAAATAAAGGAAGTAATGTAAAGTTCTTTCTCAGGGCAGTATGGATGATATACTTCAACTAAAATAACACGTGTAGTCTGTTATTTTCCCTTGTCCAGATGAATGCGGTGCTCTTGAAAGCGTAAAGGCCGCCAGTGAACTTTTCAGCCCTGTCTCTGGTAAAGTGGTTGAGAAGAACAGCGCCGTGGAAGAAAGTCCAGGGCTTATCAACCAATCATGTTACGATAAAGGTATGGCACATGCATTGCAACATTTGTTTGAAAAAAAATGTGTTAGGGATAATACCACATAAAGAACGTAATAATTCCTAATTTTAAAAGATGTATTCCTATTTACAGTGCTAAAAATAAGTAATAGAAAATATGAAAGTTGGAAAGGAATCATACTTGAACAAAACGATTTTATAAAGCTATAATAAACCACTTTAAAACTAAGGGCGGTATGCAAGAACTTATAGTGAATTTAGATGACCAATAGTATGGTCCTGAGCACCACCTTTTAACCAATGATAATGCAAGCTAACACACACTAGTGTCAACAAAACATCCAATTAGTCAAGTTCTTACATACAGCCCTAACTCATTAATATCTTAACACCTGCTTCGGAGGCAGCATCGTCTAAGGTGTCACACTCGCAATAGGCTAAACTGCAGACATAGGGGAGATCGGGTTTTGATTCCAGTCGGGTGTATTGAGGGTGGTTTTCTTTAAATGGTTTCCCACTCTCTCTCTCTCTCTTTTCACACAAATGTGGGTACACTTCCTCTAAATTCAACCTTCTTCACCCCTAACTTATTAGCTAATTATTACATAAGCGTATAACCTGAACAGGTAGTAAGATGTGGTGCTAAAAAATACTTAATATGACAAACTTTATGGTGTATATCATCCACGCCTAGTCCATGTAAGCGATGAAAGCATTTATTGATCACTTTAAGTAAAATATAACCTTATTCTATGTTTGCACATATCTTTTCAATCATAAACCTAATATATTTTATAATGTTGCCACCATCTTTGTTTGAGCTTCGTATTTGTCAAGCATGACAGTGGGTCTGTCCACACCACGAGGATCTACTAGAAGAAAACTCAAACTGGCTTCTAAATCATTCAAATGGCATGGTGGATGAAAGGGAGGGGGAGAGGGTACAAGGCATGTGTGTGTTTGTAGAAGAAAAAAAAAAGAAAAATTGTAACTGCATCTCACCGCCGCGGAGTATTTCAACCAGTGAAGGAATAGAATAGTAAAAGCTCTACTGAATGATCTTGGTCAATGTTGGCACATGTGCAGTGTCAGTTTTACCTCACTTTTGTGTTCAGGACTGATCTAACATATTTTAACTAGGCATAATTGTATGTTTTCAACATTATGATCAAATAAATGTTTCGCCACAAAAATTATTTAAACAAGGCCCTATGAATTTAAAACCCAAGGATAGAAACACACCTTGGAATATTTTTACCCTCAACCTCACATCCAAAGTTGCATCTCCCGGTTCCCTAGGTCAATCGTTCTCTTCCATCCAACCTTAATAGAAGAAATGATACAGGTTGAGAAAGAATTTCCTGTTCAAGCTTCACTTTAATCCATACCATTTAATTGCCGAGCTTTCAATTTAAGATCTCGGCAATATAGCTTTAATATATTATTATACCTATATAGTTATAATCTACTATCTCAATATTCATAAATAAGTTTAATTTACATGGTTTCTGTAGATAGATAACAGAAGCTTATGAGTGACGTGGCATTTCACACAATTGCAGAATTCTGTATGACTGTGTGACTTTCTGTCGCCATGGGTGCTATTCACTTATCGTTATGTCGAATTGACAAATCAACATAAATCGACACGCTTGTGTTGTTTCAAACTGGTTCAATACACTCAACACAGGTGGAGACCTGTATCTAATTACATGGTACATGGTACTGAACGGTGACAGTCAGGGCCAGATTAAGAGCTGTGGAGGACCCAAGGTGAATAGAGGTCCCAAAATTAAACAAATATTTCTTATTTCAATGTTTTGACAAGTTTTTTTTTTACTAAATTAACCGTTAAAATCTTAATGTTGAAGATAAATAAGGAAATATTGACATTATGATAAATTAGCTTGGCTTAAAACAAAAAAATATATATCATATATTTCATTCAAAAAAACCTTAGGAAAATACACTAGAAAAAATAGCAAAATGTCAAAATTTTTTAAAGATTCCACAATGACGGCAATCTATAGAGCCAAGAGAGATTTATTTTTTTACTATTGCAACGGTTTGTAGGGGTGTCAGTTGATTATGAATGTCACTCAAGAAAATTGTTGCGGCACAGAGCGGACAAAGCTGAAACTAAATTAACTCGCATCGGGTAGACATATCTTGTCACATCACATTCCTGTTCTGCTCTAGTTTCTCAGTGAACATGTGAACACAAAGTAAGTCGTTCACACCCTCTTTTTGTTTCATTATAGGTTGGTTATTCAAGCTAGAGCTTGCAGATGCTTCTGAACTAGAGAAACTAATGGATGAAAAGACCTACGAAGATTTCTGTAAGACGGACGCTCATTGAAAATCTTACTCGGCCTGAACGGGAGTAGCTCAACAATGATGTGATGTTGATAAAGTGACTACAGTACTCTTAAGTACAAACTAATAATTTAATAATGTGATTTTTTTATAGCTCTTGTATACAATGTAAAGATACATTATTTGAGAAAGGGCTTTGTCTCCAGATTGTGTTCTTATCAAACATTATAGATCCATCATAGCTAGCTAATTTTTTAAATAATTTTCTACACAACAAATGATAAAATCATGTATTTTGTTTATTTAAATTCATATGTCTTAATAGCATATATACAGTATGTGTCAGACACCATATTATCGTCATCAACAACTGTTTTCAACCTGTGACTGGGTCACTTTCGTAAAATGCCTCCATATTCTTCTATCCTTCCACCATTCTTTCTCCTTTAATTACTTCCATTCTTCTCCTCTAACTTGCACACTTTCTGCTATCTGCGCCTCCCATTTTGTTCTTGGTCTTCCTTATGGTTTTGTTTTACATACTTCATCTCCATCATTCTATTTGCTATTCCCTCCTTTTCCATCCTCATTACCTAAACCTACTATCTCAGCCTTGCTTCCTCTACTATCTCATGTCAAACCCCAACCCACTCTCGCCCGTATAACTTTAGTCCTAATTCGGTTTTCCCTCGTGACAGCTAACATGTTCCTCACAAACCTCACAAACTTCATTCGCACCATAAAAAGAAACAATAATACACTGTTAGGCAACAAAACCTTTCAGTGGTATGGCAACCTCCATCTTCTTTTCTATTTAATGTCTTATTAAAATCACTCAATATTTATTTTAAACTAACATGAAAAGATTCAATAATCTCCAAATAGTCAATTGATATTGTCTTTGTAATGAGTTTGTTTTGAACATATTTCTCAAATTTCCTTGAGTTAACGCATCGAATGAGTTATCCAAGGTATAAATATAACATTACACTACATTAAGTGTTCTACATGACCCTGATAAGACGATCATTTTACGAGTAACATCAACACTGTTATTAAGTACCCCATTTGTTTGTTTATAGTGTGCAGACGCTTCCTTTGAAATAATTCACTCTCACAAACACCAAAGTGTCTTGGCTTCTTCTTACACCTTATTTTATAGCCCCAGTAAGTTTTACCAAAAGTACTTGGAATTTAATCAGCCTTAACTCTCCAAGTTACATTTTTGCGAACATTTTATTTTCAAACCGTCCAAATCTATTGATTATGTTTTTTTCCAAGTTACGTTACCTTACCTTTCTGCTAGGTGAATGTCGATCACATACTGTCTCTTAACGTTAAGTGAACTTTATTATTACGTTAATGTAAAGTTGATCGTGAATGTGGCATTACCAAGCCATCTTCAATAGAATGTTTAATCATTTAGTCTTCATGTAATGCAGAAGTAGATGGTATACAACATATTTAGAGTTAATCACAAAATCTGTCTTTCTAAATACAATAATCGGTTATTAAATCATTGAAATTGATATCATTGTACATATAGTCTGAAATATCAGAGTATAAACTAAGCATGTGATTTTAAATATGTTTTTACAGCAGTGCATATTACAGGAATTGTTATTAAATAATTTAAAAATTAGTTGTCTTTCTTGTATTCATAATTTTACAGTAGGTAATGGAAATTGATAAAAATAAATAAAAAAGAAACTCGTCATCATCAACTGGTTCAAGCCTGTGGACGGTTCAGTTAAGTAAAATGCCTCCATCTTCCTCTATTCTTCCACCATTCTTCCTCCTTTAATTACTTCCATTCTTATCCTCTCACTTGAACACTTTCTGTTATCTGCTCCTTACATCTCTTTGTTGGCCTTCTTTGCGGTCTTTTTTTCCTACATACTTCATTTCCAACATTTTCTTTGGCGTCATATCTTTTTTCCGTCCTTATTTATATGCCCATACCTACTTAGTCTTGCTTCCTCTACTATTTCATGTACTCCCTCCACCCATACTCTTTCCCGGATAACTTCATTCCTAAACTAATAAATGCAGATTTAATGAAGAAAGCTCACCTAGGGAAAGAGGAAAAGTGTGGAAAGAATTCAATCTGCAAAGGTGACATCTTCTTTCTTTCTTCTGTCCTCTGGGTTTTCTTAGCATCCTGTATTAATACTTGTTCTAGCTATATGCGTGTATGTAATATTTATGCTAATAAGTTAGAGGTGAGTAAGGATGAATTTAGAGAATGTGTACCTGTGTTTGCATGGAGATAGAATGTAAAACTATTTTGGGAAAACCACTTTTATTACACCCGACCGGGATTTGGGCCCTGATCTCCATGTCAGCGGCAGTCTGGTTTATTTCAAGAGTGACGCCTTAGACTATGTGGCCACTGAATCAGGTTTATATTTTATTCATCATTGATTTTATAAGCCTTTTTTTTTTCACGCATTGACTTTAATTTCCATAAATGGCCGTTAAAGTAGAGTCTCGAAAATTCGTGGTTTCATTAAAACCGAGCAGTGGACAGAAGGAAAAGAATTGTTTGAAACATAGTTTCCCATTTTGACATGTGAGCAGGTGTCAGTTGCTAATAGGTTTCTAAGAATCGATCTTTCCTTCCACCCTTTTGGGTGTCAGGATATAACACTAATTTGCAAATTCAGTAACGTTAACGCAGTCGAATTTCAAGGCTGCCATTCACCTGGAATATTAGTTAATTTGAGACATTTAATTGAAAGATTAAAATAGTAGGTCCTTGGACAGAGGAAAAGGAACTGAAGAATTAAGCACATTTATTCAAACATGTCATATTACGCCTTAACAAGGGTTGTGAACCGACAGGAGATGTATTCCCTCATTAATCTTTAATCAGCCTCATGTTTTTGAATTTTTTTGCCTTTGGGGATGTTGAATGACGCCACCGCATCGATTGTTGTTACGTTTCAACATTCGTTTATCAAATCCAAGTCTCGTCACCGATTATGATTTGAGAAACAAGTTCATCTTCTTCCTTTTCAAAATGCTGCAAAAACATTTGAGCTGACTCCACGCATTTTTGTTTGTGTGCTTCAGTCAGCATTTTAAGAACCAATCTGGCGCACAGTTTCTTATAGCCTAGCTTTTCTGTCATATTTCCGTGAATGAGTAACCGTGAAACTTCTGGAAATTCAAAAGAAAGTTCCGTAAGTGTGAGACAACGGTTCTCACAAATTTTCATGTCCACACGTTCTACTATGAGTATTGGTGTGACCTTCTTTAAACAGACAGACCCATACTTTCACCTTCTTTCACTCATGATATCAGGCCCGTAAACCTAAACCATAAACATATCCGACGATAAATTTATGCAGCAGTAAGGTTTTCTGCTAACAAAAATGGTATGACACTACAAACCGAACAACTGGCAGGATTATTTATGACAGCACTCATTTTAAATCACTCTCACAGAACATCAGATGAGGATAAAACTGAAGTAAAGGGACCAACAGAAAGCTGATGAGTCGATCTATGCTACTACCCCTGTGTAAAACCGCCTACAATTCTATTTTGGTGGTCATTTCTCAACAGACCTTAATTTTTCGATGCGCTTCGTATCATTAATATCGACATTACTTCATTAAAACACATTTACAAGAGTTTTGCAATATTCTCTTAGGTTTAAATTATATTAGTTTGATGTTTTTACCTATTTTAGCAAATACAGTACACTCTTGACAATCTGCGAGCGGATTATCTGCTTCGCGGCTTATCCACAGCATCACCAGCAGCAGGGGATATGTTTTTGAAAAATAATACAAAAGTTCTCCCCACCTAAACCTCACCCACCACCAAACTGGTGCCATTAAGGTTTGTTGGTAAGTCGTTCCTGTCTTATTGGCGGTAGCTGATATGTATGTGAGATTGGGGCACCACACAGGTACGGTTACATTACCACAATTCTGCTTCAAGAAAAACACCTATGGTACCGCCGGGAATCGAAACCAAGACCTTTAGATCAGTAGCCAGGAATACAGATCATTAGATAAAGAAATAAAAAAGTAGAAAAAATTAGATTTGTCATATTTTATTAAGAGTTTGTCTCACCCCACATATAACACACACAGCTATAACCAGGCATCTTAAGAGCCCATCTCACTACATGGATATCACCTAACTTAGGTAGGTACAGTAGCCCCATGGCTTCTTTGGTGCTGACTGACAGCTCACAGCTGACTTCATTTAGGTATAATACCTAAATTTTGACCGTCAGAAGTGACAGCTGCTAAACACATGTTTTTGCAGATCATATGGTTCAACGTAGGGATACATAATTTGGTCTGATAACTTTTCAAAGCTTTTAGCTGTCAGCTGTGAGCTGTCAGTCAGCACCAAAGAAGCCATAGGGCTACTGTAATACAGCTCAAACCAAGTGTCTTAAGAGCCCATTTCACAGGTAGGTAAACCAACTCCAACCAAACATCGCATTGTAATTTGTGGTGTGAGTTTTTGTATTTTTCTTGAAGAAAACACTTTGATTAAAACAAATGAAACCATTTTAATATTTATTGTAATAATACAAAATTGAAAAAAAAAAATGTCAAACTGATCGCAAATTATCTGTGGTAAAGTTAAGAATGCAAAATAAATGCACTTAGGTGCAATTTCTGGTTTGAGCGCAGTTGTATACCTGATTACAATGCTAATTGGCCATAAGATGAGCTGTTAGCATTTATTTGTGATACAAAAAAAAAGTAAAATAATGTTTTGCTTCTGACAAGCTGTTGTAATTAGTTTATTTACTTTATAATATCTAAACACCATCTTGAGTTTTAACTTCCAATCTTTTGCACTTATCACTTCCAGTGAGCATTGTCACTGGATGAATTCAAATGTTCAACGTGGGGTACTATAGATTAGATTCTATCAACCACTGTGTCTTAGATAGTGTTGCATAAAAATAAAGAACAAAGTAATTGGATTTATGTAAAAAAAAAACACCTCAGAGTATAAGAAATCATCTATGTGTGTTCACGTTTTGGAAACGGAAACAAAAAATATATAAATGGTGGATAGTCGTAAACCTATATTAATAAAATGAATTTTTATCTATCACAGAAAATTCATCAGTATTTTTTAAATTTTATTTTTAACATTGAAGTATTAACATGTTGGCCTATGGCAGACTCGACGTTAGTGACACACTCAACCACCAACCACTGTGATCTTTATGTGGGTGGAAGAAAAAGCTGGAATCCTTGTTATATATTCATTGGAGCCCATTAAAATGGTTGAAATTTTTATCCCAAAACAAGAAATTTTTCCATCTCACATCGCTGTGTGTTCTAACAAGCATCTGACTCTTTCTATCCACGGGCTGGTCACATGTATCTTCCCATTGATATGACTGATTACTATCATCCAAGGTTTCCTGATCACTGCCTCGACTAGTGATTGAACCTCCTGACCTGGACTGTTCGAATATATAATTCCGTGCTCATTCTTATATCACATGTTTTATCAGGGCAGCGAGAGTCATTACTTTTTAATAAACATGACATCAGAAACCTCACCGATGACTTTTGACTTCCTCCACATGATGTCTGCACACTTCAAGAGGTTGACGCCATCACCAGGGGCATCGCACGAAATATATTTTGGGGGAGAGAGGGGAGAGGGGGGCTAGACAGCGAATTTCCCAACCCAAGGTATTTTGAAATTAGAAATATGACCAGGTGACAACAAGGATTGAGTTTGATGTTTTGAAGCGTGTCTACACAGGATGGTAATTAGCGTGGCAATGTTGAGAACACCGGAGGGTGGGGAAAAGGGGGGGGGGATATGGAATATTCCCCAGTTAATAAGGTGGTCAAGGGGTTCTACCCAGGAAAATTGTAAAATTTGAGGCAATAATTGGGCTTTGAATCGAGACTTAGTCAACTATATTTTTAAAGTTATTTGCTAATGATGGATTTTTCAGGTTACGAGTGTTATTTGTTTTGAAATTCACCATCATTATGTGTAGGAAAACTAACAAGTTTCGGCTCGTGTAAAAACTTTTAGAGGTTTTATCAAGTGATCAACTTAAAACATTAGCTAACCTTCTTAGTATAGTAGTAGTTTGTTTTATTGTATCAGGAGTACATATTTTTAATCAAATAGACATGGTCCAGCTAAGCACAATGTGCTTATCAGCTGGTGCCTCACCATAAATGTCATACACACATACATACATGTAAGAGTATAAAGATATAATAAATACATTTAATTCTTTTAAGTTTATTTTTACAACATAACATAATTCTAATACTAAATTTAAGTTTCTTAAGTCTGTTCCATTATGTTTTATTTATTATTCTAAAACCAATCTCGAGTCCATTTCATAGCTTCCCTGTCTCTAGTATTATTATTTTATTAAGTCTTGAGCCAATTAGCAATTTTTTAATTTCTCTTTTAACATTGATATTTTATCTATTCCCAAAAGGGTGTTCAGTATCATATTAAAAAGTGTTGGTATTATTATTTTCATGTGTTGTTTTCCGTATTTATTTATATATAAAGGGATTTAATAACGTTGTTTCCTGGTTTTGTGACTGTGAGCCTGTCTTAGTACTTAGTAGTAGTAATAGTAGTAGTGAGTACGAGCGCCCACAGACATTTTTCCAGGGATGTGGGGGAATATATTCCTTCACACATAAACATGTGTGCACGCACGCACCTGACAAAACTTCAAGCTGGCTACTGGCATTATAATAATTGCACTGTAAAGATACTAAAAATACAACAACACTCGATATCGTTTGTTTTCTCTGCTCTCAGACGAAAAGATTATGAGGAAATGTCTACAATTGTTTAAAATGTAGTGACGGGTTTTATTCGGAAATGCGTCTAGGGTATGTGGTGATCATATATCACGATTGTAAACCTGATAGTTGTTAAATGTTGGAATAAAAAAAAACTTGTAAGCAAACTCGAAGATTAGAAATTGTTAACAATATTTAATTGTCAAAGAAAAGATAATTCCAAGGGGAAGAAAGTGCCCCCCTTCTTGCCCGTTACTGCGAGCACCCATGATAGTAAGTGACAACAGCATTACTCGCCTTCTTGAGTAAACAACCTTTCTATACATTATATTATGGAAGGTATCTACTTTCAATGTCTGATGAATTATGGAACCTGTGATCTTTTAAGAATAGGGATTGACAATTGAGAAATTTAAAATTGCTCTGTAAAAATTCACAATATATAACTTTCATGATCGAAAGTAGGGCCTACTGTGTCACAGAGTAATACAAGAGTTTCCCGACTCAAGATCTCGGCTCTCCACAACATATCCAACTTACAAGCTTTTATTTCAAATTGGAGGAACACCCCCTCTACATCCTCCAATTCATTAAATCAGCTTACTTAGAGAAAAATTCTATTTACGGGGTTTAGGGGTGGATTTTGTTAGGCTAAAATTTAGCTTATAAAGCACTAAGCCTCAAACAAAATGATTAATCGGCCTATTATTTTTTTATCTATGATCTATACTAATAAAATGAAGATTGTTATTCACATTTTAGTAATATCTACTGCATGCAGAAGTCTGAGATTTTAAAAATTATTAGCCCCTGTACATGAATGTTATGCACTTTGAAGCTGGAATTTTAAAGTTTGATTATACTTTTTAAATAAATTAAAAAACTGGGTCAAACACCAGGCTTAAAGCATTGCTTAAAGACACCAACTTTAAAGTTATATTCTATGTATAGACATTAAACTAAACACGTTTATCCTTTGGAGTGAAACTAATTAAAATTTTGTTATAAAAAGTTTTTTAAGCCTTGGTGCAATTGAAAAATTACGTTTTATTTGTCATGTCTATTGCATCATAAACAAAGAAAACACTTTATTAATTTAATTATGTTAATACTACAATTTTGTTCTTTTTGTGTGATTTTGTTACTCTTCCAACTACACAAATCTAATTAATTATTCTTACCAGTTGCTGAAAATTGTTATTTGAAATAAAAAATTTCATAGTTGTATTAAAGATGCTTTTTTGAGATTTTTATGAACCTTGAAACTCTCAAATACCATGAAATTCAAGAAATCGAGTATTTGATCATACCATCTCTAATTATTTTAACACATACTTCGTTATCAGAATAAGCTTGGTAATAATCTAGCCTAATTATTGAAAAATGTTAGTGTTAAACCACTCCACTTGCTCTAAGTAGGAGATAAAGCAAGGAAGATGGTTGCTGTACATAGGAGTCGGCTACTCTTTATTACATTTCGGCATAGGTTTCAATATATTTTATATTGTCTTAGATTCAAAGGGAAGAGTGTTCGCCCCAGTTGCACCCCTCCGCCCCCCCACATACCTTCCGCCATTGAATTGTAGGACTATAATAGGTACAGTAGCCCCATGGCTTCTTTGGTGCTGACTGACAGCTCACAGCTGACTTCTGACAGTCAACATTTAGGTATATACCTACATTTTGACTGTCAGAAATGTCAGCTGCTTAACACATGTTTTTGCAGATCATATGGTCCGGCGTAGGGATACATAATTTGGTCTGGTAACTTTTCAAAGCCATCAACTGTCAGCTGTGAGCTGTCAGTCAGCACCAAAGAAGTCATGGGGCTACTTTAGTGTAATTACTGTATATATAATGTTTAGACCATCAATTTTAACAGCCCACTGAACAAGAGCTGAAAATTGTCAAGAACACTATATGTTTTTTAAACATGAGCTTTTATAATTAAAAACTAGTACCTACTAAGATTGTGTCTTAAAGTTCAATAGCTAAAATTTTTATAATAATGTAATTTTTTTAATATTGACTATGGGTTAAAAAAGATTTTATTTTCTTCCTCAATTTTTTTATTTTTTCCTCGCTTCTTTTATAGCTTCCATTCCACCAAACCCCCAAAGGTACACTGGTTGAAAAACGTTGGTCTAGCAGTTGGTAACGCTATAAGGCCGTGACCATGGTCAGCTGGACTGCAGCTGACTGTATGGCTGGTTGCCTGCCTGACTTAGAGGATGAAGGTCAAGGCTGTCATGATCTACACATCACGCAGACTTGCGAGGGAACAATCACTGTAGTCGTGTCATGACCTTACGTTACTAATAACCTTGGCTTATTCCTCACGTAACGTTTCGTGTTTCCACTCTGGTGCACGCGACCTAAACCATATAATCTAAGGAAGTAGGGGAAGCGGAATGAATTGTTTGATTATATTCAAGATGCAACGTTATTCGCCTGGTGATACGATTAAAAAACAAACACCGAAGGGTTTTAATTATCTGTATTGCAGGTTCCATGCCAATAAAACAACATTAAAAATTTAGTAAAATGTTATCATCGTTGACTGCAAAAAAAAAAACTTGGTTCATATCAAACCCCCCATTATCTGTACTGCTGTATGCATATAATAACTAATATTAAAAACTTTGACTCTGTTGCACCAGGTAAGCAGTCAAATTGCACCAAGTCTTGGATATCTTAAATATTTTGAACGATACTAAGCTGATATAATTGTTTTGTTAACACAAATAATCAATCCTCGGTAGTATAGTGGTAAGTATCCCCGCCTGTCACGCGGGAGACCGGGGTTCGATTCCCCGCCGGGGAGATTTTTTTTTATATTTGTAATTTTACAAGATAATTACGTTTAATTCGATAGCATTTAATTTATTTAGTTTTTTAAAGGAAACTTTGGTTTTAAGAAGATATTTTATTTCGGTGCTGGGATTGAAATACAACATAATGTATTTATTTACATTGCATTATATCATAATAATTTTTAAAATTCGTAGTAATACTGTATTAAAGACTGTGTCTATATTAATGCACAACGCATACCTAATAACTAAAAGTCCATATCACATAATGCGCAAATATTTATACCATTACTTTCAATTTATTGAATTCATAATCGAAACATTGTGAATAATGAAAAACTAATTAGACTAACTTTTTATGCGTTATGCATTACATTGATCATAGACAGCCCTTGAACTCGAGACGTATAGGTCAATGAGAATGTGAGTAGAGAGAGGTTCTAGCCAATTAAAATGCCAGTAGATACAGCCGACGGAAAATATCTCCAATATTCACGACAATAATAAAATTTGAGCCGATCATTATTAAAACGCCACCTATATCTAGATTGAGCTAGTTCTATCTAGTCTCTTTCATTACACCCTATTCGTATCTTGAGCTATTTCTATCCAGTCCACCTCATTACACCCTATCCCTATATTGATCTAGTTCTACCCAGTCCATCTCATTACAACCTATCTTTTTCAGGACCATACTAATCTCTAGGTCAACTTCTAGAAAAAAAAATCTGTATGAGTCTTACCTTGATCTTTACGTTTCAACGTTAAAATTTGTCTTCTTATTAGGAATTGTGCACTGTAAGTTAAATATTATGTAGTATGCGTTATGCATTAATATAATAACCCCAGTTTAAGTTACCTAACTTTGTACCTTCCGTTTACTCTGTAAGGTAAGTAGGAATACCTTGCATTATTCTACTATGGTATAACTTAATGCTACCTTGCCTTGTTCCACTATGATATAGTTTATAATGGTAATATTCATTATTATTATTATTATTATTATTATTATTATTATTATTATTATTAGCACCGCGTCTTACTACCCGTTCGTGTTATACGCACTTACGCTAATGTGTAATGGTAGGGTGATTGTGAGATGAAATGGAGGACCTACAGTTTAACGTGGAATCCGAACCACGGTGAAGGCCTGGCATTCCACACATTCACAAGTGGTTTTAAAATAATACACATCTTGTCAGACAGAGGTGAAGGAAGGGTTTGGAAATCAGATAAATCTGTGCCGGGACCGAGGATTGAACCCCGGACCCTTAGCTCAAAAGTCTGACACCTTACCCCTAGACCGCCAGACCACCTATAGTTTATAAGATAGGTTTATAGCATAACCCGTCAAGGCAAGACTGCTAGATACCTTTCAGGTTGAACGAAGTATACATAAATTGTCAACGCCCATTGAAAGAAAAAAAAAGTTAAATTGTTTTGATTATCTGGTGTTCTTTGGCACTTTTTTTAAAAAAAAAATTATTCGCTTGTATTTAGTTCTTTTTCATGATGTATTTCGTTCGGATTGCTATTTTATCGATCCGTATATTCATTCCCTCGGTTCGGAACGAACGCGCGCAAAGTGCCTGAATCACGCGTCATTGTTACGTCAACGAAGACAGGTAGCGAGCGCTGCTGACCACCGATATTTTCCACGGGCCACTTCTGGGTTCTAATCAACATACAAAAGAAACTCACAACAGCTCTATTATAAAGGATGGACGAAAAAGGAACACTGGATTCTTTAAAAACTCATCTATAACGCCATGTTTAAGTGACTATCCCCCCCTCCCCCCGCCTCAAGGCTGTAGCCAAGGAGGTTTTTTTTATTCAACCCCTCCCTCCCACACCCCACACCCCCGAAATTTTATTAACAATATATATGGCTTTATTTATGGTTCAAACAATATCATAATTAAGATACAAGTACAAATTAGGGGGCTTTGCTACCATAAAAAGCACTTCAGAAAGCTTCTAAAGGTGTTTAATAATAATATTTAAACATTTTCCTAACTTCGGCAGTTATGGTGTTATGTTGCCATAAAAAACACTTCAGATAACATCTAGAGGTGTTTAATATTGGGAAATTTTCCTAGCCTTAGGCAGTTGTGGTGTTAAGTTGCCATAAATAAAATCACATTTGAGAACTTCTATAGGTGTTTAATATTTAGAAATTTTCATAGCCTTTGGCAGTTAAGGGGCTATGTTGCCATAAAAAAAACTCTTCAGATAGCGTCTAGAACTATTTATCATTTAGAACTTTTTCTAGCTTCCAGCAATTGGGGGATGTGCCCACCAAACCCCCGGCCCCCCTTCCCTGAAATTATTGGCTGGCTACGGCCTTGCCCCACCCCTTTCATCGTTACACCATTCCGTGCTCTATTACTATTTTTTATATCAGTGCGTCCTACTGGTACCCGTTCAATAAATACTCATATGAACTTTAATAACGCTAATGTGTTAAGGTTACATTTTAGAAAAGTGTACCTACATTTGCGTGGAGTGAGAGTGGAAAACTATTTATTAAAAAACCTTCTCAGTACTACCCGTTCAAGAAATACTCATGTGTACTAGACTCGTAATTATTACTATTATTATTAGCACCACGTCTTACTAACCGTTCGGGTTGTACGCACTTACGCTAATGTGTAATGGTAGGGTGATTGTGAGATGAAATGGAGGACCTACAGTTTAACGTGGAATCCGAACCACGGTGGAGGCCTGGCATTCCCCACATTCACAAGCTGTCTTGTCAAAGGTGAAGGAAGGGTGACTCGTAATTAATCTAATGTGTTAAGGATTAGGAAGTTTGCATTTTAGAAAAAGTTTACTGACATTTACGTGGAGGAAGAGTAGTAAAAACCATTTTCAGTAGACGCGACCGGATTCGAGCCCCGATCTCCTCAGGGCCAGTTTAACTTGAGAGTGACGCCTTTAAGTCTAAGAACATGCGGCCACTGAACCGGGTAATTAATAGTCATTGACATAATAATCTCTTGAATGACACCCACAGAGAGTCCCCTTTTTTTATCTTCTTTAGTACTTATCAATCAAAGTCTTTTCGTGGTTGTTATCATACAACTGATTAATGCAGGTAATTGGAACTGTCGCTACGACTGACACAGCTGATTAAGACTCGATGCTGATAACAAACTGCATAGCTCTCTCTCTCTCTCTGCAGGTTCGTTGCCCCTCTTGAAACCACGCCACTTGAGGATAGTGATGTGGAATCTAAAGAAAAATATCAATAATTTATTCATCTCTAGTATCTGAGGAAACGTAGCGATACTTTGCTAATTTCTAGTATCTGCGGAAACGTAGCGATACTTTACTAACTTCTAGTATCTGAGGAAACGTAGTGATACTTTGCTAATTTCTAGTATCTGAGGAAACGTAGCGATACTTTGCTAATTTATAGTATCTGAGGAAACGTAGTTATTCTTTACTAATTTCTAGTATCTGAGGAAACGTAGCGATACTTTGCTAATTTCTAGTATCTGAGGAAACGTAGCGATACTTTACTAACTTCTAGTATCTGAAGAAACGTAGTGATATTTTACTAATTTCTAGTATCTGAGGAAACGTAGCGATACTTTGCTAATTTCTAGTATCTGAGGAAACGTAGCGATACTTTGCTAATTTCTAGTATCTGAGGAAACGTAGCGATACTTTGCTAATTTCTAGTATCTGAGGAAACGTAGCGATACTTTGCTAACTTCTAGTATCTGAGGAAACGTAGTGATATTTTACTCATTTCTAGGATAGGAAGAAAAATATCGATAACGGGGTATAAATAACTGTTGAGAATCCAACCAACCTTCGGGTTGAGTACTTACTATACATATCTGTACTTGGTACCATCTTATATTAAAAGTTACCGTTGCATATTACTTTGTTTGGCATATGAATACTTGGAAAGAAGAGCTAGTTTTTTTTTAATCTGTAAAATAACTTAAGATTTGTTTTATACGGTGATCCAAACATGAATTAAAGTCCAAACCCATGTATAAGTGGTTGATGATGAGAGTAGTTGGGGGAGGGGAGGGGGGGTTGAATAAAGGTTTTAAGGAACCCTGATTCTACCCCAGATTGTATTTAATGTAATAATGTATTACTTGTGTACAGGTTACAACTGTCTTTTCTAAGATTGAGTGGTGTTTTATTGTGGTTCTCCTAGGTTAATTTTATTTATAAATAGTGTGCTGATTGAAAACAAAAACAAATTGTTTATCAAAGTGTTGTTTATTATGAGTTTTCCTCGCGACACTCAGTTTATTTTTATAACATTTTATTACTCTGTTTACCGTGTACTAATACCCGTTCAGGCAACACGCATTTAATTTCACCAGTGGAGTAGTAATAATGGAAGGTTGAATTTAGAGGAAGTGTACTCGAATTTGAGTTAACAAAGAGTGGAAAACCATCTAGAGAAAAAACACCCTCAGTACTCACGTCTGGAATTCGAACCCCGATCTCCCCGTTATCGATGATCCAGTCCATGGCGAATCTGTTGGACTGGATTGCCGATGACGCAAAGATCCGAGTTCAAATCTCGGTTGGGTGTACTAATTGTGGTTATAGCTAAATGGTTTTCCACTCGCCCTCCACGAAAATATGGGTACATTTCCTCAAAGATTGAACCTTCCTCATCCCTAATACGTTAGCGTAATTAATATTCATGTGTGTAACCCGAAATGGGTATTGAGACACGGGGAAAAATCACCACGAACTGGAGGGCCCATACCACGTGACCACCTGCGAGCCAACATATCGTGATTCACGGGAAGTTGCGATAAAAAGAGATAACATAATCTTATAAATGTTGTTTACTATGCGATGATTCGTCTTCGTGGGCTGGAACAAACAATCTGGAGGAAACTCGTCAACAAAAACAGTAAATAGGTGGAAATAGCTCAGCAGTTGCCCACATGGCCGGCTGTGTTGTGTTGTCCCTGGCTACAGGTCCAGAGGTCCTAGGTTCGGTCCTCGGCACTTCCAAATGTTCTGTGAAGCAGTCGGTCTGACATTCATCCTCTTGAGGACATATGAGGATCTATTTGGATGATAAAGTAGCAGCTACGATCTATAAAACTAAGATTAACGGTCGGGGAAGGGGGGGGGGCACTCTATGTTGACCAGATGACACCCTCTATCCGCATAAGTTAGCACTATCATCGTCAACTGACTGACAGCGGCCGTTCGGTCGGTACGGATCAATTGGGGGCTGACGCCATGGAGTAGAACCCACACCGGTGGCCACTAGGTTTAAGGAGTCGGATTCACAATAAACTGAACTACTGTAGAAGGGCGAAGATCAAGATTTGAATCTTGGGTGGACGCACTTGAAAAAATTATTTATTAAATGCGATTAAATCTCTCCTCACGAGAATGTGGCGTGCAATTCCTTTAAATTAACCTTTCTCTTACTAAGTCTTTAATAATCCTCTGTACTAAATGTAATAATAATAATTATAATTTAATAAACGTCAATGGACACGCAAAAATATGTGTTAGTCTCGTCTTGTGTAGTTTTCCAGTGATGGAGAGATCCAAGCTCAAATCCAGCTCTGGTGCATTTGGGGTGGTTTTTACTCAATTTCCCCCACACATTTCTTTTAAACTCTTACTCCTCCTTACCTTTATTACTCCTCCCTAACCCACTGGTGTAAATATTTGGATAGCCCGGACGGCTAGTAAGATATGGATGGAGCACGAAAAAAAAAAACCAACCAACTCTTCCGGCAATAAGTAGGTCACAGCTGAAAACGAATTTAGTCTTGCGACCCTCCCGTTAAATTCCTCCTCCTTAACCTGCTGGAGAATCGATCCTCGGTCTTTTAGAAGCAAAAGACCAGCACCCTGCTCAATTGACCTCGCAACACCACTTCCTTTGCGTGACGCCATCTTTCCAACAGCCGGTGGGAAGAGTAAATTTCCCTAGGGATGTACTGAATAAGTTAGCTCTGATCCTGGAGCAACCGAATTCCTCGACTGCTTACGAAGCTTCGGTCCGCAGATATAATAGCCCCGTGGCTTCTTTGGTGCTGACTGACAGTTCACAACTGACTTCTGACAGTCAACATTTAGGTATATACAGTAGCCCCATGGCTTCTTTGGTGCTGACTGACAGTTCACAGCTGACTTCTGACAGTCAACATTTAGGTATATACAGTAGCCCCGTGGCTTCTTTGGTGCTGACTGACAGCTCACAGCTGACTTCTGACAGTCAACATTTAGGTATATACAGTAGCCCCGTGGCTTCTTTGGTGCTGACTGACAGCTCAGAGCTGACTTCTGACAGTCAACATTTAGGTATATACCTCAACCAGCTCAGTCAGCTGTCATTCAGCACCAAAGAAGCCATGGAGCTACTGTATATCTTGAGGGTAAATACAGTGGAACGCTCGCTTGACCATCCGAGTAACCACAACCAAGACGCAAGCCCCTCCGTACCCACTCACCAATTCAGTCCAAGTGGTCGTTATTCCTGCCCACCCCTAACTAATATAATAAATGGTAGCTGCCCGCTCCAGTGACCGAATGGTCTAGGGTAGCGGTTAACTACTTTTTTTTCGCTTGCGTACCCCTTGGCAGCAAATTTCAATAAATAATTTTACCCTTAATTTTAACAAAGTGTTTAATTACTACAGTAGTAGTTATTTCTAATTTATTTGTTGCAATTGAAAACAAATGATCTAATAATAGGATAAAAAAACAATGTAGTAATAAGGGGAAATATATTTTTACATTCAAAAAGAAAAAGTTACAATAAAAACTAGCACATTTAATGAATTTATTAATAACTATAAAACTTTTTCTGTTTGAAATTGAAATAATTTTCTCAAGGTCAAATATAGAAGAAAACCCTTATCGCCCCTCTTCAGATCGTGTAATGATATGGAACAATACATTCCAATTATTTATTTACTATTCACGTCCATATTCAAAATCCCTACATTATAAATGAGGGCGGGTAGTAAGATTTACTGGTTTTCTGTTGCTAAGTTGCAAGGTATGGCGACATCTTTCTACGTCTCTGTTTAAAAAGACAACGCAGTTTTGTGGACAGAAACGCACCTGGATGACCGCACCTCTTTTTTTTTCTAAGAAGTTTCGAGAAGGAAATGTCGCTTGAAATACCCCTTCAGGGTACACATCTCCTCACTTTCCTTCCTGACGAGGAGCCGAGTTGGTAAAGTGTATGAAATCTTAATCCATGTTTTTAACAGAATATAAATCTCGCATGTCGGGAATGTTGGGTGTATGTGACATAATAGTCGGGTATTTAAATTAAAGTCAATAACGTGTGAAATATCAAGCAAAAACTGTTTATCTACTTACAATAAAAACTATAAAATACCAGAACTTTTAATTTCTAAAATAATATATCACCCCTTTTTAATCATTATAAATACAGGATAACGAATTTGGACGTGATTTAATCATGATAACAAATGTCACCCTATTGGTGGCGAATAAACATTACAAACGTTACAATCGTTAAGTTAATTTCATAACTTTTGACTGATCTTTGGTCTTACGGTGCTGGCAAATGTAGCTCTTTCCGCCATTATTCGAATATTTCCGTGTACCCCCAAACTTCTTGGCACGTACCCCACGTTGCGAACCTCTGGTTTAGGGCAGTTGTTCTTCAACTATTTTACCGCACGGAACCCTACAAAAGGTACGGAACCCACTGAGGAACCCCTATATTTTCACTTTTCATGTCTCGTCCCCTTTCCCTCAACAACTGGACTATTAAGTATTTGAGTTTAAAATAAAGGTATAATATATTAATTTCTATTATTATTATTATTATAATTATTATTAGCACCGCGTCTTACTACTCGTTCGGGTTATACGCACTTACGCTAATGTGTAATGGTAGGGTGATTGTGAGATGAAA
>CABEEJ010005553.1:28964-46082 GCA_901482245.1 Timema douglasi | reverse complement strand
TCAAGGCGTTATCATATAACTCATAGTCTCTCACTTTGTCTTTCTATTTCCTTTTCCTGCGCGTTTCTAGCTGTCTTTTATTTTGTATCTCTCTTTCACTTGTTGAAGTTAACGAGGGGAAAAAAAACCCGTTTTCACCACGTTCCCGGAAAGGTTGGACAGATTTTTTTTTATTTATAGGGACAGTTATAAAAAGTGTCTAGATCTTCTTTTACGTACGGATACGCCAAGCAATTTTTCTGCAACTGTCACTTTTGATAGTCTATATCAATACCTATAGTAAAATACTAATAGAATAGTAAAATGTTATTAATGTTGATTACCAAATATATGTTTGTATCTTATAAAGGATTTTTCCTAATGGAATCTCTACAACAGTTGGTATTAATTACTTATTCTATAGCACTATGAACGCTGATGTTAATTGTCGCGCTTACAAAAGTATGCCCACCTATCCCTATCTTGAACTAGCTCTAGCCAGTCCACCTCATTACACCATATCCCTATCTTGAGCTAGCTCTAGCCAGTCCACCTCATCACACCATATCCCTATCTTGAGCTAATCCACTTCATCACACCATATCCATATCTTGAGCTAATTCTATCCAGTCCAACTCATTACACCCTATCTCTATCTTGAGATAACGAGACTTGATTTTTCTAACAATATAATGTGATGAGTACATGGTATGTAAATCATAGCTCATCGTTATGTAGCCTCCTCCACTTCCCAGTAGCCTAATTCCTTTTCAAACCAAATATCTTCTTAGGCACCTTGTTTTCAAACACCCTATTTATTATTTTTTTGTCATATAAGTTAAGACACCACGTTCACACCTAAAGAGAACAACCGGTACAAATTATTGTTTTATATATTCTGAGTTTTACATTATTTGAGAGCATGTGATATGTAAACAACTTACTGACCGACTAGTAGCATGCATTTATTTTTGATATATTTTAAAATTTTCGGCTAATACGCTCTTAGTAAAGTTCTAGTACCAACATTTAGCGCTAATTAACACATATTACAAAAAAATACGTTTTGGGTTTTAGTTTACTAAGTAGGAATATGCAAAGATTACTTTTTTTTTTAATGCGAAGGAAGGTTGAGGAGAAACTTTAAATGTACGTATTAAAGTCAAAGCCAAATATAAAAAAATATTAAAAAATTGCTTGTTTTACGCCTTGGAGATTCACTGAATCAGCCAATTAAAGAAAAGAAAGAACTTCTGTTTCAAAAAAGTTCACTTTTAAATTCCTCATAGATAATTCCAACGAAATATAATATCAAGGACTAAATATTGGATACGTGTGTTTTAGATTGAATTCAAGTAAGGAAGATAGAACAACTATAAATCTTTGAGTATCGTATATTCTTTGCTTCATACGTCAGTTTCATCTCGACAGATATTTTTATTTTGAACAAGATAATATGGTTGGTGATATAGGATATAACCTTGTCACCTACTTACCTATCTGCTTAAACTATGATTAAAGTTATATATTTAATTTAGTCACTAGTTGGTGTTAAAGTACTGTCCAGTTTCTGCCATAATAATGATTTAAGTGTTGCAATGTGTCTTGTTTAGTGAGATATTTTAAATCCGTTCATAATATATCCAAGTTTTTTTCTATCTTCAAAATGTGTCGAAGTTCTGAAGGTTATTATGGGTGTCTTAAGTCTGTGCAAAATATATTAGACCTTCAACTTTGACTTTAACGTTTTGAACCTTCGTACAAGCCGCTTATTGCAAAATTCCACTTATCAAATTTTCGGTTTTTAACAAACTAAAATTATCTATTAAAAAAAAGTATCAATTTATTTACAGACTTATATCTCCACTTCCCTTCTACTTCTATTGTGATCGGCTTTAAAAGTATCCATACTACAGACACGTAAGGAGAGAGCGGTGAAAACGGGGTCTGAAAAGAAATAATGGCGGCAGGATCACTCAATCTCTTCCAAAAGTTAAAAAGGAATTCTAAATTCTCTCCAATTTGTTTCATCTGACTCGAAAACGACAGCCACATTGATTTTTAAACACGACGAGAGAGCTATAGCGTGGGATTCCGTGGTTCGAGCCTGATCGACTGGATTGGTAATTGTTATTAAAGGTCACATTGGTCTCTAGATTTAGATTGCTGACTTTAGAAAGTCTTTTTAACCGTGATTACTTTAGCCGATAGGTTGGAGTGTCAACTTAAGAGATTATTTTTAACCCTGTTTACTTTGGCTGATAGGTTGGAGTGTTGACCTTAGATATACTTTTTAACCATGATTATATTGACCAATTTGTTGAAGTGTTGACTTTAAAGATTCTTTTTAACCGTGATTACCTTACCAGCCGGGATGTAGTGTCCATTTTTCACCTGCATTGGCGGTCACATGCTTAAACGTTTCACTCTTGTGTTAGATCTACCGGTGACCGGTAGTTCAGGGCTCGAATCCATGTCGGATGTGTTGAGTGTAGGTTTAACTATATATTTTATCACTGATTACAAGCAAATGCTGGTACGCTGCATTAAAATTACTTCCTTTCTGTTACTTAAGTAACTAACGTTATTTATGCGTGCGTATAACTCAAAAGAACTTCTAAGACGAGATCTAAGGAAGATATTTCTCAATACTATAATATGTTCTCTATGCTTAATAAGTAATGACAAGATTAAAAATATTTATCATGCTATGCATCCACTGGTTTGTGAAAGTATTGTCGTTAATCTTACACTGGATTCTCATCTATGAGGGAACTGCTTGGCTACTATTTGATCTAACAATTTTAGCGAATGTATAGCTAGCCATAAGCTATAAATAGTGATTCAATGATTTCAAATCGTTACAGTTCTAGAACTATAAGGAGTCAAACTTGCTATTTTATGTTTATTTTTCGTACCATTGTCAGGGTAAAGTAAATAATATAAGGTGGCTGAAATTTAAAATAAATAGTCATGCATGTAAGTTCTGTACAATTAAATAATTATATGTTAAAGAAAAAAAAGTTATATGTAAGCATTTTAAAAAGTGGTAAAATTACATAATTTTTAATCAAATATAAATATTGTTCTTTTTATACCCTTATAATTTATCCCCTTTTATACTACATAAAAACCCTTCCTTCACCTCTGACAAAGGTGTATTATCACAATTTGTGAAAAGTGTGGAATGCCAGGCCTCCACCATGGTTCGGATCCCACGTTAAACTTTAGGTCCTCAATTTCTTCTCACAATCACACTACCATTACACATTAGCTTAAATGCGTATAACCCGAACGGGTAGTAAGACGTGGTGATGATAATAATAATAATTAATACACTACATAAAGTCGTTATTTATAATTAATTTGTTTTTTTAAACCTAAATTTACTCGTTCATTTTACTAATGTATACGAATTAATCATCGAAAAATATAGTTTTGAAATGTCTATTTCATGAAATTTCTTGTTTTGACATTACTGATTGAAGACAACACCAACTAACAGAACATAATATGCCAGGCCAAAGGCAGAAGGTCAGATAATCCCAACTAATGAGACGCCCAGGTAAAAATGACGCTGGATTCCTCACCTGGTCGGTGTTGCTAGAATGGGCTGAGACATGCTAACATGATACTTGACATATTTTACAAGATAACCCTTCTAACCTCACTTATGTTAAATCACCTGCCAAAAAGCTATAGACTCCAAAAATATTATTGATTTCTATTGTCGAATGAAATTATATATAAGTTTATCAACTCTGGCTCGTTGTGGCTGCCAGTAGCTCCATCTTATCCCAGCACACCTTCTGACATAGCTGAGGTTGAGGAGATTTGGTAACAATTAACTGAGAGAGAGATAGCGAAGATAAATATTTTACTCGTTAAAGTGGCTTTCACACGAGACGATTTTTCGCCATCGCTGTGGATGGCACGGCTCCGTGATTATCGAGGTACACGGGTGCAATTGAGAACTTTCACGCGTGATGGCATGGTGAGAATGGGGTGGATGACGACGGGGGTGGCGAAGTCGTATTTCGACAACTGGATGTCTGCGGTGGTAGTGATGGCGTATTTCAACAGAGATGTCTGCGGTGGTAGTGACTGTATTTTGACAACTGGATGGTTGAGGTGGTAGTGATGGCGTATTTCGACAGATGTCGGCGGTGGTAGCGACTGTGTATTTTGACAACTGGATGGTTGCGGTGGTAGTGATGGCGTATTTCGACAGAGATGTCGGCGGTGGTAGTGACTGTATTTCGACAACTGGATGGTTGAGGTGGTAGTGATGGCGTATTTCGACAGATGTCGGCGGTGGTAGCGACTGTGTATTTTGACAACTGGATGGTTGCGGTGGTAGTGATGGCGTATTTCGACAGAGATGTCGGCGGTGGTAGTGACTGTATTTCGACAACTGGATGGTTGAGGTGGTAGTGATGGCGTATTTCGACAGATGTCGGCGGTGGTAGCGACTGTGTATTTTGACAACTGGATGGTTGCGGTGGTAGTGATGGCGTATTTCGACAGAGATGTCGGCGGTGGTAGTGACTGTATTTCGACAACTGGATGGTTGAGGTGGTAGTGATGGCGTATTTCGACAGATGTCGGCGGTGGTAGCGACTGTGTATTTTGACAACTGGATGGTTGCGGTGGTAGTGATGGCGTATTTCGACAGAGATGTCTGCGGTGGTAGTGACTGTATTTCGACAACTGGATGGTTGAGGTGGTAGTGATGGCGTATTTCGACAGATGTCGGCGGTGGTAGCGACTGTGTATTTTGACAACTGGATGGTTGCGGTGGTAGTGATGGCGTATTTCGACAGAGATGTCGGCGGTGGTAGCGACTGAGTATTTCGACAACTGGATGTCTGCGGTGGTAGTGATGGCGTATTTCGACAAAGAGACGGCCGACATGACGTAAATGGTGTCCCGAGATTGTTGAGATTCACTGTGTCTAAAACATTTCTTCACAAACTACAATGTTTCGCCTTTGGTCCACACGGCGTGCCATCTTCATTCCCACGTTGTTCGTTCTATTGAATAGGCGCTATGTCGTCCGGAACTTTAGAAATAGATGTTGAGGTGTCTTCTTTGGGAGAAAAACTTTGAGTACAAATCGTGGACTGAATCATCTCCAATCTGGGGGGAAGTTTGTGCTTTTATCAACCCAGAATTTGAGACGTTGGACGATGAGAAGATACACAAACAGCCACTTCTAGCTCTGGTCCGTGTTGGGCCCCTGGAGCATAACAAGGAAATATAGGGGTCAAATTGAAGGGAATTCAACAAGTTACGTCACGCCGTATTTATTCGTGGCTTGCGCCATAAAACCGTCGCATGTAAAAGCGGTCTTAGACCCGCAGTTCCCTTAGTGGTGATGTTCATTGTACAGTAGCCCCACGTCTACTTTGGTGCTGACTGACAGCTCACAGCTGACTTCTGACAGTCTACATTTAGGTATATACCAACATTTTAGACTGTCAGAAGTGACAGCTGCTAAATACATGTTTTTGCAGATCATTTGGTTAGGCGTAGGGATACATAATTTGGTCTGGTAACTTTTCAAAGCTGTCAGTCAGCACCAAAGAAGCCACGGGGCTACTGTAGCTACATTCCGGTCAAGGTCTATGTTAATTGGACGGAATTCTAATTAAATCTCCCGCTCAGACATTAGGTTCGTTTAATGGTTGTTGCTAATTGTTATGGGTGGAGTGTCACTGTGGACCCGAAATGGAACGGGAAAGGGGGGAGTTATTCCCATCCCCCCTACACCCTTGATGAAGAGCTTTTATAAATTTGGTTGTGAGGTGGGGGGAAGGGGCATGGAGCCCAATTCAACTTGTGTTTGTTAGACGTCACTTCCTGAATTCTAACTAGCCGGGCCTAGTTTTCCATGGGTCATCTTCTACATACTAATATCGTGCTACTATATATTTTGTTTATTTATTGTGTCACTTAGCACGAAATTCCTAGACACAAAGCTAAATAGGGCGCATTACAATTGGGTCACGTAAATATGCTATGATCTGCGTTTAAAATGTGTAATGTTAATCCCACATTACATTTGGGCTACGTATACATTTTACGTAAACATTACAGTGGGCCACTATACCAGTTATGAGCCAAGGCTGTGCACATACTTCCAAACTACAGAAATCACTTCGTGTAATGTTCCAGTGATTGAAACATGGAAGGTTCTTTTATGAGGAGTGAAAAGGGCAAAAAATTGCTTGTCAAAGAAAATAACCAATTTTCATTGGCTCAGGCTGCTTCCGATGGTAAAGTTCGTTGGAAATGTGCAATCAAAAAGTGTTTAGAAAAAGTGTACATGGACAACATAGACGGTAATGTTATAATCGATGGTGATACAAATCATAATCACGAAGTGGTGAAAAATATAAATCGACAAGTTATCAGCAATGGTGTAAAGCGAAGAGCTAAGGAAAATCTGTGTGAAAGACCATCGAAACTCATCCGTTCTGAGTTGGTAAAACATCATGTAGAAGATATTACAGCTCATGTTACTGTATTCTTACAGAATAACATTGACGAGGCTAGGCGCGATGCTGTTCCGAAACTGCCGATGAATCAAGAAGTATTAAAGGCTGTTGAATTTGAGTGACTTTTTTGTGGTATTTAAATATGGTTTTTCATCCAATAAAATTTAAATGGTAGTTAGAAGAAGGGCCCATACGTAAAAATTATGTTTTGAGATAAAAGAGGTTAAAGTTCAAAATAGAATATTGTAATCGTTAAAAAAAATCCATCTCAATATAATGATGAACCTTTACCTTTTATGTGAGCTCCGACAAATAAAGTGGGTTATTTATTCCATCTGTGCGACTTTTTTTTATTATGATACAAACCCTAAAATTAAGGGTAGTTTACCAATGAGTGATATTTTGGAATAATATTTTTTTTTAAATATCGCCCCAACGATTTCATTAAAAATATGTTTTTAGGATTTGTTTTACATGATAAATAGCACCTTAAAAATAGCCCTGTACACTTGTTTTTAGTGTAATTTTTTGTACACAATGTGTATCGATGATTGATTTTTCAAAACTTATTTTAAAAATATTCAACAATTTTGTTGGGACCCTTTTACATGATAAATAATAGTACATGTTTAGTTTTTAAAAGTAAATTAAGGTGGTTTACTTACATGCGAATACGACAGCAAACCTGTAAAGTGTTTCACATGGTTTAGCATTTATTGTGTATCAAAAGTGGATTTTCTATTATGTCTCTCCCCATATCTGTCTATACTAATATATCTGTCTGTACTAGGATGTTGTTTTGATTGGGGCGTAGCCCTAAAATTAAGGGTAGTTACTTTATTACTATCGTTTGTGCTTGTATGTTTTTACACGTCTATGCACAACCTTGTCTCATAACAGGTATACGTGGACCAACTGTAATGTTATTAAGTTCAATAGATCTTTATCTTTTATAATCCTCCTGGTCAACGAATGTGGCCCAATCCACCTGTGAGCTTATGGGGGGGAAAAAACTGGTCTCGTGGCCCACTTCACCTGTGAGCTTATGGGGGGAAAAAACTGGTATCGTGGCCCACTTCACCTTGTGAGCTTATGGGGGAAAAAACTGGTCTCGTGGCCCACTCCATCTGTGAGCTTATGGGGGAAAAAACTGGTCTCGTGGACCACTTCACTTGTGAGCTTATGGGGGAAAAAACTGGTCTCGTGGCACACTTCACCTGTAAGCTTATGGGGGAAAAAACTGGTCTCGTGGCCCACTTCACCTGTGAGCTTATGGGGGAAAAAACTGGTCTCGCGGCCCACTTCACCTGTGAGCTTATGGGGGGAAAAACTGGTGTCCGGCCCACTCCACCTGTGAGNACCTGTGAGCTTATGGGGGAAAAAGTTGGTCTCGTGGAACACTTCACCTGTGAGCTTATGGGGGAAAAAACTGGTCTCGTGGCCCACTTCACCTGTGAGCTTATGGGGGAAAAAAACTGGTCTCGTGGCCCACTTCACCTGTGAGCTTATGGGGGGAAAAACTGGTGTCGTGGCCCACTCCACCTGTGAGCTTATGGGGGAAAAACTGGTCTCGTGGCCCACTCCACCTGTGACCTAATGGGGGAAGTTTGTCTCGTGGCCCAATCCTCCTGTGAGCCTATGTAGGAAGTTTGTCTCGTGACACAGTTGTAATGCACTTGCTATATAAACATATGACTCAGGAACTTACTAAACCTAAAGAAAGATTATCTGCATCGGTGTTTTCGCTCTCTAAACGCTTCAATCTCACATTGGAAAGAATTGCCGATGACGAGGAGATGTAGGTTCTAATTCCGGTCAGGGTTTTATTCCAAATATTTTCACATTCTTCTTCCACGTAAATTCGGATATATTTCCTCAAATATTCTACCTTCCTCATGCCCTATCATAAACTACCGTAATTAATATATCTATTTAGCCCCAAAAGGTACCAAGAATCGGTGGGTATTTTTTAAAGTTTATTGTAGGAAGAGCCTTTTTAACTGTTTAATAAACTTAATAAAACTACTGTAATATATTCATACGGGAAGTCATATGATCTGAAGCGGTCAATTTTCCAACTATTATTAATACCTATCAAATAACAATAATAATCTAATAAAATCATATCAATGTTGACAGAAAAAACATGTTTTTATATTCTAAAACCCGCCTCGTTGGCGTAGTTGGCTAACGCGCTAGTAGTGTTGAGCTCAACCGCTGAGGACGGGGAGATCGAGGTTGGAATCTAGGTCGGGTGAACTGGGGGTGGTTTTTCTTAAATGGTTTTTCCACTCCCCCTCCACGCAAATGTGGGTTCACTTCCTCTAATTAATTCTTCCCAATTCCTAATCCATTAGCGTAATTAGTACTTAAAGCGTATAACCCGAACGGCTAGTAAGATGCTGTGCTAAATAATAATAATAATAATATATTATAAATCTTTCTTACTACCTGGATTCAGCAATGCTAGCCTTGGAAAGGACCCAAGAGAGCCGCCACTGGACAGGGATGTGTCTTATTGTCGCTATTCCGACGTGATAAGGGGAAGTGAGGGAGTCAGGGGAAGATATAGTGATGGTTTATTTGCATGCTGCGTGCTGGTATTACACAAACAAGGTCATTATGCATCGACATTCTCCTACCCGGGCCCAGTTAGTCTACCATCAGAACAATAACAGACAAGAATAGGTAAATTAAACGAGCACGTCAGAACCCCCCCCCTCCCCCTCGCCCTACCATCATCCACCCTATATCCTGCTTTGCCACGTGTGATAGCCGACTCTTCTGTTGCGGCTGCCTTCACCTGTGGAATAAAGCTCTAACTTGATTTTCTTACGAATGGACATTTGAACCACCTTTTTTTTAAATATAAATCTAATTTTTATCGCCTAACATTGACGACAATTTACAATATCATTGGCTATTACCCGCTTCGATGTTCGAATGGTCTAACTAAACTCTTAAGTTGTCGCTAACGCAATAAGCTCGGCTGCCAAAGACTGATAGATCGGAGTTCGAATCCTGGTTGAATGTACTGAATGTTTTTTTTGTCGAAATAATTTTGCACTCTTCCTCCATGCAAATCTGGGTACACTTCCTCTAAATTCTACCTTCCTCCTATTTAATACATTAGGGGCTGGATGGGCGGACACAAACATGGTGACAGGTAGGACACACATACACAGACTCAGAGACAAAGAGAGGGACACACATACACAGACTCAGGGACAAAGAGACACACATACACATACACAGGGACAAAGAAAGGGGTAAATATACACACGGACAAAGAGAGGGACACACATACACATGGACAAAGATAGACACACATACACAGACTCAGGGACAAAGAGAGGGACACACATACACAGACTCAGGGACAAAGAGAGGTATACACAGACACAGATTCAGGGACAAAGAGAGGGACACACAGACACATGGATAAAGAGAGGGATACACATACACAGACACAAAGAGAGGGGCACACATAAAAAAGGACAAACAGAATTACTGTAAGATTCCCGTTATTTCTAGATCAAAGAACGTCAAGAGCTATCATGTATAGGTAAAACATTTTGACTATTATAATATTTCTCTTTACATGTGAAAGTAAATAGCATGGAAATTGGCCACCAATATCGGGCAAACCTTGTTACTGGTACTGGTCGGTTGATGTGGGTGGGGGTTTATGAAAAGAGAGGGGTAGGAGAGGGAAATTGTCCCGTTGTCTCTACGTTGCCTCAACTCAGCACACTAACGCCCTCCCCGCCCCCCCCCCCAGCCCCATGATTGCGATGATGTCGGTGATTAATGACTACACAGTAACGTCATGTTTCGTTAAGTACAGAATCGGCCACGAGCAAATTGGCTCGGACAACAAGGGAAAGCGGGTAAGGAGGGGTTAATTAGAAAGTGAGGTTAGGTTCGAGGGGTTGAGGAGTCCCTGGGAAGGTTCCCTACCCTCTTTGGTGTTACCAATTTTAGCGAGAAGTGCCCCCGCTATGCTCCCGTAGTAGCTCGCACAGAAATCCTATCAAACGTGTTAGATGGGATTCTGATGAGGAATCTCTCGGCCCGAAGTGGAGTATTTTGGTTTGGTTGAGCTTTGTTCGAATATAGTAAGAGACCCGCCTCGGTAGCATAGTTAGCTAATGCGTTAGTTTCGTGTTGAGCTCGACTGCTGAGGACGGGGATATCGGGGTCCGAATCTCGATCGGGTGAACTGGGGGTGGTTTCCCTTAAATAGTTTTCCCCTTTCTCCCCACGTAAATACGGGTTCACTTCCTCTATATTCATTCGTCCCAATTCCTAACCCATGTGATTAGTACAGCGCATAAACCGAATGGGTAGTAAGACGTGGTGCTAAGTATTGTAATCCCCTTTAAGTTCCAGAAATGATAGTCAGGAAGGTTACAAGAGAATGACAGTATCTTATTTGATTCAAATATAAAATAAGTACAATGATCGATTAAAATATCACATATGGTATGACTTAAATTATTATTATTATTAGCACCGCGTCTTACTACTCGTTCGGGTTATACGCACTTACGCTAATGTGTAATGGTAGGGTGATTGTGAGATGAAATGAAGGACCTACAGTTTAACGTGGAATCCGAACCACGGTGGAGGCCTGGCATTCCCCACATTCACAAGTTGTGATTAATACACGTCTTGTCAGAGGTGAAGGAAGGGTTTGGTAATCAGACAAATCTTTGCCGTGACCGAGGATTGAACCCCAGCCGCTAGCACAGAAGTCTGACACCTTACCCCTACACCACCAGGTCACCGACAGGTATGACTTAAAAAGGTATAGGCATAGGTTATGACACATCGCAAGAGTAGGTTGCCCATATCACAAACATTATCATCAGCCATAACTATTCATGAGAGATGATTGGGTCCTTAACTTTTAAATTAGAAACATTTTCGTGATTTGACACAGAATTTTCATTAAAGGTGAAATTTACCAAAAGATTAGAATTTGAAACGTTAACATGATTCAACATATCATTTCACTTGCGGTAAAATTGAGTATAAAGATTAGAATTTGAAACTGGAGCTTCCCAAGGCGATTATTTGAATAAAGACGTCGATCTCCAGGGCATAACTCAAACATAATACCTGATAACTACCTTGATTGACGTTCGACATTAAGAAAACGGAACAGTAATGAGTGGAAGTGCCCTGTCTAACCATACACTTAGGGTAATTATATGGGAAATTAACTCCCACTAAGGGCGACGCATGCCAACAATCAAGCGTGTTAGCCTCTGCCCAAAAAAGGGGCATATCTTCTATAAGGGTTAATACTCCCCAAAACCCAAATGAAATTGATCAGAGCGGCTGTTAGTATAGATCAGAAACCTGGAGCAAAAATAGAGATCAATTTCTGACGACAATAATTAGCAAGGTTTCCCATAACGTCGTATTATATTAATACGTGATAACAGCATATCCCAAAAGACAGTCTACAAACTCTACCCCTAATAACAAATTTCAATTCGCAAGTCCAAAACAGTACTTTTAAATATATCCTCTCTCCCCACCTCCCCCACTACGTTTCAATAACCTTTAGGGCTATTCTCAAATTCACACGCTTGGAAGGTTGAATTTAGAATAAATATAAACGCATTTGCATGGGGGAAAATTGTTAAAACATTAACAAATAAAATACCTTTGTGTACAGTCCAATTTTCACATTAAGAGCCTTTTAGAAAATGCAAAAAAAAAAATTGTTTTACCATCAACATTTTTCTACATTATTAGTTTTTTTAGGTTTTTATATTATCTATGAAAAGTGACTGTTTCAGGTCACATGGCATGACGTATGACTACGTAAAAGTAGATTTAGTGACTTTTACAGTTGTATTCCTATGGACTTTACACCCTGGTATTCGAACCCTGCTCTCCCCTTTACCATTTCAGCCCATTGCGAAAGTGTTGTCTTAAACCATGTGATCATCTACGTGGGCGTCACAGGTGTCGATATCCCAATTTAACGAAAGCTTCAGTTAAACAATATTAATAATATAACAACACGCTTCAGTGGTTACATGGTCTAAGTCATCACTTTCTCAATAGAATAGACTGCCAATTACGGGGAAATTGAGGTTCGAATCTCAATGGGGTGTACTGAGGGTGGCCATTCCAAAAATTGTTTTCTACTTTCCTTCCACGAAAATACGGTTACACCTCTAAATATTAACTTTCTCCTTCTTACAACCAGTAGCGTAATCAGTATATAAGAGTATAACTTGACAGGATAATACTACGTGACGTTAAAAGAAAGAATAATTAGAAAGGTGACCTGGCGGTCTAGGGGTAAGGTGTCAGACTTCTGTGCTAGCGGCCGGGGTTCAATCCTCGGCATAGATTTATCTGATTACTCAAACCCTTCCTTCACCTCTGACAATACATCTTGTGAATGTGGGGAAAGCCAGGCCTCCACCGTGGTTCGTATTCCACGTTAAACTGTAGGTCCTCCATTTCATCTCACAATCACCCTACCATCACACATTGGCGTAAGTGCGTACAACCCGAACGGGTAGTAAGATGCGGTGTTAATAATAATAATAGTAATCTAATAATTAAAAAACTATATTTACGGTAGGTATATAACAGATTTTTTTAAATTAAAAATAATAATTTGTACCCCTGAAAATAGCCACCGTGAAAATTTAATAAGTTTTTTTTGGGTGTGTATTCATATTTTAAAGCTCAAAATTCAGAAGTAAGGAAGGATTGGGATGGACGAAAATAGGGTAGTTTTATTTTTGACAAAACCAGAGTTCATTCTTTCTTTTACCCTAGATTCTAGAACATATATAAAGCTTATCACATCTGCATCTGCTCATGTTTTTTTTCCTACTCATATTTCTTTGTCTAATATATCTGCCACTGTCACAGTGCATATATACTGTAGGTATATTTTTCCAGCCCTTGCCTCCGCCTTGAGCAGTTGCTTATTTATATTTATTTTTATTTACAGCAACTCTCACGCCTTAAAATAAATTGATGCAAAATTAAGCCCATGACTTCCCTATTTTACATATGAATTTTGTCTTGAATAAAGAGCAAAGTTTTTCAGATGCGTGAATGAAAGAAAAAAAATAATCATGAAGCTCTTTTTAAAAACGTGTTTTATTTGAGAAACCTTTCTCGTGCTATTTCAATGACATCATTAAAGGTTTAGAAGCAGTAAACTATTTTTAGTTGCGTCCTTAAGTGAAATGACTGCTGTATTTTGTATTCCAAACAATGTCAACTTCTTATTTTATAATTATTTATTTGTTATAAAGGAGAAATTACTTCTTTTTCACAGTCACTTGTATTACGACCAAATAAGGCTTTTTTTTTTTACTAGTAGCATGGTAATAGGGGTGTGCGATTTGAAACTTTAACATGTCTTCGACTTCACCTCGAAAAACAATAATTCCGTCTTTGACAAATGAAAGTTGAGTTATTACTAGATTTATAAAAAAATAAATTACAAAATCTTAACAATTTTAATGTTATGTTGTAGTAATAATTTTATTTGTCAAATTATAATTAAATTTTACCAAAAAATATGTGCACTAAAACGTTTGTTAAGTGATTTTAGTGCATTAATTTAGACAACTAAACACAATATAATCTTTGTTCAAACATAAAACAATAAAAAAAATATTGGAATTTTGATTCGGCTTTGAAAATATTAATTTATATATTCGATTCTTGCTCACCTCAGATTTGAAAAGTGTACCTCGCACACCCTTATTCAGTTATGAATTTTAGGTTAAATATCTGTATTTAGGTTAAGGAGGACATCTCGGTAAGAAAAAATAACACTGCGCAGACGTCCAGCTATAACGCAATGTTTAATTCTACAATGCGTTATTCCAAAATAAGGCGCATGCCAAACTGAAGTAGAAAGATTCTAACAGAGCTCTTTTTTCCTTGAGGTGCGTTGATATGATAAGAGTGTACTAGAATGAGTCAAGTCTTACAGTTGCGCGCGTAGCACTTGCATGATACACTCGCACTGTGAGAACACCCATTGCTGGTATGATTGAGAGTCAACGCGAATCGTAATTTGAATGTATTCAAACTATAATGCTTGCAAGTGTTAATTAATATGGCGGCAACTAAAAGGTGGTCAGAGAATGAAACAAAGTTTTTTAAAAATTATATGACAAATTTAAGGGTTGTTGATTATTAGATAAACGGTGTTGCGAAATTCTACATACCTTTTCGCTCCTTAACCCAAAAAACGGAGCCATTTGCTTATAACACTGAAACAGGGAAATACAGTAGCTTTCATGTCCCATAGTAGGGACAATTTATTTGCAAAATAGGAAAATAGAAAAAGAAAGAGAATCCTATAACCATCATAGTAGTAGATAAATTCAAATAAAATTAATACATGAAATAAAACAATCAGCACATTTATATATAGCAAAAAACTAGTTGTACAAACGATCGTATTCCATAGATATCACAATATTTTGCCAAAGAGTTGTAATATAAGTGAAACAAAATAATATATATTGTTACAAAAACATAATGAAAAAAATCACATTCTTCCAAAGAGCGTACATTAAATAAAATACGTTACAGAAATATTCTTAGTGTGGTAAACTTTAATATTCCCATTTCCCAGACCTCAATTTAAATATATATGCTTGTATGTAGTATAGAAACTATATGTTTTATAAAACTATTTTTCAAATATTCCTTCTTTTTCATTTCAATAGTCTCACAAATTTGAAATTTGCACTGATAAATTATTTCATATATTCAAGAGTTGAGGAAATATGCTCAAAATGGTTGATATGCGCTTATGTAAAGTCATTTTCGTGGAAAAATGAGATATGAGATTTTATCTAAATCTTAATCTTTATAAAAAAAATCTATCTTAAGTAAGTCTACCTTAATGTTAGGTTTGGATCTATAACTAAAGACCTCTTTTGGGAAGCTTATGAAAACACTAGATTCTAAGTTTTATACAGAACGTTAAAATGGTTTCTACTCTAGGCTAAGTAACAGATAGACATACAGACCGATCGAAAGACAAACGACATTAAAAACAAATTTTTAGGGTTCAGGGGGCATCAAACATCGATATCCATAAAATGTTAACAGCTTTTTTTTTTTTTTAAAAAGGCATTCCCGCCACCATAACACCGGCACGAACACTTTCCGCCATTTTATTTTTATTTCTACTAAAACCATGCGAATAAAACAGCCGTATCAACAGAACTCGGGTCCGAGTCCACTAGAACCAAGTTGATTTGTGGCGGTTCCCTCCAATCGCGTTAACGCACCTTAAACTTTTTTTTTTTAGCACCGCGTCTTACTATCCGTTCGGGTTATACGCACTTACGCCTAATGTGTAATGGTAGGGTGATTGTGAGATGAAATGGAGGACCTACAGTTTAACGTGGAATCTGAACCACGGTGGAGGACTGGCATTGCACACATTCCCAAGTTGTGATTAATACACATTTTGTCAAAGCTGAAGGAAAGGTTTGGTAATTAGATAAATCTGTGCTGGGACTGAGGATTGAACCCCGGACCCCCAACATAGAAATCTGACACCTTACCCCTAGACCGCCAGGTAATCCTCCAGGAAGATTATATTAATGGAAGTGTACCCGCACTTGCGTGGAGGGAAAGTGGAGTACGATTTTAGAAAAATCACCCTCGGTACACCCGACCGAGATTCGAACCTCGATCACCTGGTCATCGGCAGTCTAGTCTACGGATACGCGCATAGTGAACGCTGGTTACTAATCTTGTGAGTTGAAGGGAAGGCTTCATACAAAAATGAGCTCCAGTGAGGATGAATAATTTTTTATGGACAATATTGTTCCTAAATTTTGGATACTAAAAAAAAGTGAGTATTCATGACATAAATAAAGGTAGAAAAATGTTTGGGAAGTACTACCATCCCTTTACAAAACTTAAAAAAAACCTTGTGATAGTCAATGTCAATTACTTCACTTTCCACCATATTAAATTCAAACACATAAATTTAGTTTATGAAATACCAGATTAAAAAAACAGGGAACTTAATAAAAAATAAAATATTTACGTTCTACTCACCTTTTAAAACCCAAGAATTTGAGTCTTATTAATATAAAGAGTGTTTTAAGATAATAATGTCATTAGCTCATTTTCAACTACTTTTTTTTAAAGACTATTTGTGGAGTAATGAGACCGGGCTTGATGGTAGAGGCCTCTCTCTAGATTCACTCTTCCTCGAACAAATATAGTAATTTTTTATATAGGATAGCAACAGAAAATGTTAAGTTATATAACTTGCTGCGAGCTTTCTTCTTTACCTATAACTATCGTAGTTTTATTTCCCTTCTTTCTTATTGACAAATGGTGTTTGTAGTCAAGGTATAAAGAGAGTATACTCTTAGACAGAAATTTAGAAATAATTCCAGAGAACGACACAGACCTGGCCCAACAGCGATTAATACTTGTTCGCTAACGGAGGAGGCTGCCTTAATTGTATGTTTTTAAATCGGTGACTTTACACAGCTAAAGTAGTATTCTGGTAGAAATGATCTGTGATCGAAACTAGGAATAATCATTCAACAAACCAACACGATGTTTATGAGGACAGGGATAGAAGGGGGGGGGGGGGTCG